>JAHUTJ010016898.1:0-25659 GCA_036250325.1 Characodon lateralis | reverse complement strand
AATTCCTTTTTTGTATCTTAGAGAGATGATGATGAAAAATCTTGTCAAAATTCAGTGACGTCTTACTGCTCTGCACAGTGAGAAGCTGTGATGACCCAGCGGGTGTTGAGCAGAGCACCTCCACAGGTCTTCCCGCCCTGTGTAGACTTTATCTGGACATGGTACTGCCTGTTGCTATTGCAGGATTCACTCCCTATAATCCTTTTTTCAATGGCTGCTGATGCAGCAGCTGATACAAAGAAGGGTAGGAGCACAAAAAGCATGAACAGACAATACAGCAAACAGTAAATGTTTTTAATTCAGGCTTGCAAATTAGTGAATTCTGCAAGAACTCCTGAACCAGACCTTTTGCTGCAAGAACAGAATGATGTAATTTTGTTTGTGCATATCTGGATGAGAAAACACATTTCTCTCTTCTTGCAGAGTATGTATAGGCCTTAAGTGTTAAGGTTTTAACTATGAAGTTACATTTTGCAATAAATAAAATTAACGAATTAAACACAGAAAAAAATCTTACCAGCATCCAGCAAGACAAAGTAAAAGTACAGCTTCATTGTGGCCCCTCTAAAGGTGGATCACTTGAATAATGTTTCACTAATGCTTTCAGTGTTTATAGAGCCTATCAGAGGTAGGAAGACGTTTTTCATTGGTTTAAACCTATAGGCAGCCAGTGAGGGGTAGGGATAACTGAGGTGGGAGGAATAATTATGATGAATTACTCTGGTGGAGAAGCAGCAACATGTTCCTTCTTTGATGTAAAAGGGCTATATAAAAAAGGTCTCTTTATTTTGTATTTATAAAAAAATAAAATCTCAGGTTTTCTATTTTTCTGTTACTTATGTTCTACTAGAGGCCTTTGATGTCTTTTCGTACTGTAAATTTGCCTTCATTTGCCTACAAGTAAAAGTTTAAATCAAAGACAATAGGCACATTTTACTGAATTTGTTAACTGTAGTTTTTGGCTTACATTGAGTAAACCTTTCAGCATTAAAGTCTTTCTGGAGTAACAGTTGGTCAACAGTACAACTGATGACACAGAAGTAATAATTTTTATTTTTTTAATTACAATTTAAAGCTTGGGGATGTTTAATTACAACTGTTTACTCAGATTCAGTTCATGAAATTTAAGGTACTAATAATTAATGCTTAAAATGCATAAATAAATAAATATGGGTTCATTGACTGCTTAATTCTTTGCAGGACTGCAGGAAGATCATGCGTACCTACTGCAGTCAGCAGCTCAGGGACACGGTGCACCCTGGATAGCATATAATAGGTAGCTGGAATACCCGGATAGAACCCAAGCATGCTGGCAAACATGCAAAATTTCTACAGTGAAAAAACATTGCTAACAACTGTGCACCCATCCCGCATGTTGTAGTATTATTTTTTTCATACTTCAACTAATGACACGTTTTTGCTAAATCTGTGCGTCTTGCATTTACTGCTGTTTTCAGGAAGACTGCTGAATTTTTAACAAACCCCTTAATAATTTTCTAAAGTATCCAAAATGATGAAACAGGTTTCCATAGGGATGTAGAAACGAGTCAGTGTGACTGTTTCTGCACATGGTTCGACTGTTTGCTAGCTTATCCTGAATATCAGTTTTATTTCTTTTCCAACAAGATATTTTGTATTTTATTTGCTGTAAATCATATTGCCTTCTTGTCCAGATGTCTGCTGAGTTTTCTATTTTATCTTATTCATAATGAGTTTTTTTTTACCTGTATAAATAAAGGATATAATAAAGGAAAAGTGTTGAAATGTCTGTTTAAGGCATTTAAAGGCAAAAACCTCTGTGTTCGCTTTGTCTTATGATACTGTTTCAAAAACTATTCACCAAGTCAAATGCTTACATTCTCACCTCAGTTTTTTAAGGGGAAGAGACTACCGCTTCCTTTTGCTTCTTTTCTTTGTAAGTCTAAGTTTACTCAGTCAAAGTACCATCTAGATAGTCCCACTGAATCCATTTGAATAGTTTGTACTTAGCAACTCTTTATGCAACCACTCTTTTCCATAGAAAAGAATGATACGACTGTTTCAGATGCATGTTGTCAGTTATACTTGAATAACAGCCCTGTTATTTCCATAACTGGGCATTTAAGCTGTACTTTAAACCCTGATGTGGCAGACTTTACATCAAGGTGGCCATTTTCACATCATAGAACTGATACGCCTCAGTTGATGGGCTCAGAGAGAGAGAACAAACACATTCTATGTTAAATTCAGCACAAGCCTTTAAACATACATGTGTACTTATTTTGTCCTATTCTGAAATTTTTGTGCTAAATGTTTATTTAAATTGAAACACTACATTTAAATTCCTCAGTTCATTTGTGAATGTGGTGAAAAGTGTGTCCTCTGCAGAGCTGGTCCAAAGTTGTAGGAGGCCCAGAAGAGAATTTATTTTGGGGGCACACTTCTATCTCAGCATAATACAGAGCTGTGTTTGCCCCCTCACAGATGTTTGACAATTTCGCTTTTTAGTCACACCTAAATGTTTCAGATCATCAAACAAATTTTAATATGGGATAAAGATAATTTAATTAAATACGAAAAAGAGTTTTTAAAAGCTGATTTCATTTATTATGGTGAAAAAAGTTTTCTAAACAATGGGAAAATGTAAGTGATCCCTTGTATAAACATGAATTAATTGTGATTAAACTCTTCTTTTAGAAAGCTAAGCTTAATTTTATTAGCCAAATCCAGGTCTGGTTATTACCTGAGCTGCAGATATAACAATTAATTTAAATTGAACATCTCTAATGACTGAGGGATCTCAAAGGACAACGCATCATCAAAAAAAAAAATAATTCAAAAACAGTAGAGAAACAAAGTCGTTGAAATCTATCAGTCCAGAAAAGGGTTACAAAGCCGTTTCTAAGACTTTGGGACGACAGTGAACCTTCAGTTAAGGTCATGACTCAACAATAATGGAGACTGGGCAAAAATGGCCTCCATAAGAGAGTTCCAAGTCCAAAACCATTATTGACCAAAAACAAACACAAAGTCCCATCTCACATTTCTCAAAATTGTCTGCCATGAAACATCTGATCTAAAACTGACAGCATTTCATAAATAGCCCATCATGCTGACAGTTAAACATGGTGGTGGTAGTGAAATCTTTGGGGCTGCGGTGCTTCCTCAAGACCTGAACAACTTGCCACAATTGATGGAATATGAATTTTGCGTTTTACCAGGCTATCCTGCTGGAGAATGTCCAGCCATATGTTCTGGAAGTACAGCCCAACCACACTTTGTTCTACAACAGGACAATGATCCAAAGCACAGTAGCAGGGCCACCTCTGAATGACTCACAAAAAAAAGAAATTTGAGTGGCTTAGCCAAAGTCTGGAGTTAAATCCAGTTCAGATTCCATATTATGACCTTGAACACACTGTTCATACTCAAACACTCCAATAGGGTCGGATCAAGGACAACTAGTTCTTAGGTGAAGGGGCATTTACTTCTTCCCCAAAAGGCCAGGTTAGTTTGGATAGATTTTTCCCATAATGAATAAAATCATCATTTTAAAACATTTTTTGTGTTTACTCATGTTATCTTTGTCCAATAATAAAATCATTTTGATGATCTAAAACATTTAAGTGTGACCAAAAAAAAAAGCAAAAAAACAAACATGTAAGGGGGCAAACACTTTTTTCACTGCATTGCATATACAGGATTATCATATATTATACACACAGGGTTACGTATTTCTGTTAAGTTTGACAATTATAACTTGCAGCTAATGAAAAAACACATTCTGTTTCTCAAAAAAAGTATAACCTCAGTTTTTTTGAAGATTAAAGACTAAATTGCCAGTTGTCCAGTACAGTCACAGGGAGGGTGAGCCATTCAAGGTCACTGCTAAAAAAACTTTTAAGACAGTAATGTATCCAAGAATACTAATGAAAAGTTGAGTGGAGGATAAAAGTACACAATCAGCCTTTTTATTGGGTTTAATGTATTCCTTTCTGAGAAATCTATTCATTTTAATAGCCGTAAGCCAAAAACATCTAAATTAAAAGGGCAAACTGATTTGGAATATATTACTCTGTATACAGTGGGGAGAACAAGTATTTGACACACTGCCGATTTTGCAGCTTTTCCCATCTGCAAAGCATGTAGAAGTCTTTAATTTTTATCATAGGTACTCTTTGACTGTGAGTGACAGAATCTAAAACAAAAATCCAGAAAATCTCATTGTGTGATATTCAAGTAATTCATTTGCATTTGATTGCATAAGTATTTGATACCTTAGAAAAACAAAACTTTAAATTTGGTACAAAAACCTTTCTTTGCAATTACAGATATCAGACATTTCCTGTGGTTCTTGACAAGGTTTGCACACACTGCAGCAAGGATTTTGGACTACTCCTCCATGCAGATCTTCTCCAAGTTTCGGGGCTGCCGCTGGGCAGTACAGACTTTCAGCTACCTCCAAAGATTTCCGATTGGGACCTTAAGATTCTTCTTACAGAGCCACTCCTTAGTTGCCCTGACTGTGTGCTTCGGGTCGTTGTCATGCTGGAAGACCCAGCCACAACCAAACTTCAATGCCCTCACTGAGGGAGGGAGGTTGTTGGCGAAGATCTCCCGATACATGGCCCAATCAATCCTCCCCTCAATACGGTGCCGTCGTCCTGTCCCCTTTGCAGAAAAGCATCCTTAAAAAAATTATGCTTCCACCTCCATACTTCACGGTAGGGATGGTGTTATTGGAGTTTTACTCATCCTTCTTCCAAACACTGCAAGTGGAGTTTAGACCAAAAAGCTCAATTTTGTCTCACCAGACCACACGTCTGGGCTAGTTCTGGGCTGATCCCTTACCTTCCTCATCATCATTGATGCCTCACGAGGTGAGATCTAGCATGGATCCCAGACCGAGGGAGATTGTCCATCATCTTGAAATCCTTCCATTTTCTTATAATTATTATAAGGTCTACTATTTTATCCCTGATGTCCTCACACAGCTCCCAGGTTTTGACCATTGTGAAGAGGACAGTATGTTTGATTGAGTGTGTGCACAGGTGTCTTTTATACAGATAATGAGTTCAAACAGGTGCAGTTAATACAGGTAATGAGTGGAGAACAGGAGGGCTTCTTAAAGAACTAGCAGATCTGTGAGAGCTGGGATTCTTACTGGTTGTTAGGTTATCAAATACTTATGTCATGCAATAAAATGCAAATTAATTACTTAAACATCACAAAATGTGATTTTCTGGATTTTAATTTTAGATTCAGTCACTCACAGTTGAAGAGTACCTATGATAAAAATGAAAGACTTCTAAATGCGTGGGAGTGGGAATATCTGCAGAATATGCAGTGTATCAAATACTAGTTCTCCCCATTGTATAAGTAATCAGTTTTTCTTTTGAATTTAAATTTGAAGCCAACAGGGGCCCTAAAATAATTTTCATGAAATAATAACTTTGATGAGCCCTGGCTCTCTGTAAAAATATCTCCTTTTACACGATATTACCAGAAATGGACCCAATTGGAGCTAAATATTAATTTATTATTTCTACTGTATTCACTTTATTAAAATTTTTTTACATTTTTAATACATTAACAATGGGTCAACCAGACCTAACAATATGCACAATACAGCATTTTTTTGCAGACAGAAAATCAAACTTCTCCAGTCCACATCTGCTTATCTGTGACAAACTTGCAGAAAGTTTTTATTTCAAAGTTTAAAAAGGTATGCTTTCGTTTTTTCAAACTCACAGTCGTCAAGATGATATTATTTTATATATTTGATTTAAAGATATGCACACATTATCGTCACAGCATTCTTTACAAGGCGGTTCTGAAGGTGCTTTCCTTTCCATCCATCAGTTCTTAACACAGTTAAAAGCATTTCCCCACATATAAAAAAATAAAACAACAAAAAAACAACCATGACTACCAATCCAAATGTGGATGTTTCTGATTCAGGCCCACATCAGTTTTCTGGTCTGGTTTCACCTCATTAAAGTGAAAAATAAAAACAAGAAATTAGTCTACATGATATTACAGATGGGTGTTTTTATTATTGTTCCAAAGTGGACTGGGTCAGGGCATTTGCACACTTCAGATGAGGGGCTGCGGGAATCAAATTATCTTGACAATAGGGAAATATTTGTGAGCGGAGAAGTCAAACTCTGGCAGCACCTGAAGATACAGGAGAGTAAAGTCCATCATACCTCAATAAAGTAGCGTTGGCATAAAACAACAGCTAAAAGAAGCACTGTACTGCAAACAGACTGCTTACTTATTAAAAACATAAACTACTCTAGATTTTGAAACAGTACACAGAGAAAATCATCATAATTAAATTGTGTTACCTTGGTTTCCTTCTTGTGACCTCCAGCTAGGAGCTTCATCACTACAATGTTGGGCTTAGCCACCTTCAGTATGCGGTTCACCTGCCATGAATAATTTATTTGTTGTTATTAATAGTCATAAATATTGGAGAAGAAATAAATTTGAGCTGTTTTTTCAACATGATAATAGCAGCACTAATGGATGGGGTAGGGGTAGATGTTTAATCTTCAATAACATTCTTAAATGTTAAGCAATTTCATTATATCAGGAAATGCATTCTTTATTCACTCTTTAAACTTTTTACTTTATTTTTTAACTTGTAAAACTTGAGAATGTTCCCCCGTGAAAGAATCAGATAGTTTTAAAAACAGTTTGACTTCCTGACCTCAGCGTCTGGGTTTGGCACACTTTCTAGGATGAGCTTGGCCTGCTGAAAGTGTTTGCTGGCGGCCAGGTAGAGGTCTGCAGAACCTGGTGGAGGATTGTACTTCTTCAGATCAGACATCTCCTGAAATAGGGAAGAAAAATAAAATCAGAGGGGCCGGAAAGAGAAAAGGTTAGGGTGGGATGATAGGAAAAAGATAAGTTACACATGAACGGTACCTTGAACTGGATGTAGTGCACAGGTGGGGGAGTGACCACACTATTGAAGGGAGCAAAACGATGCTCATAGCGGACTTGTTCACTGTCCAGCTCAAACTGGGGCTTTCGCACCTTTCCGTCCATATCCAAAGCTACCATGGTCTGACGAGAGGAAAGTAGGAAGGCCATGGAAAAACTGTTGCATGTTAGAAAATGGTGTGAAAGATCATTTACTTTTGCCTACCTTGTACATGCCAGCACACATATTCTGGTACGCTTGACTCATGGTGATCTCTTTGCCAAGAGGGCGAGCTGCAATGCAAAATCAATACCATCAGTGCTCTGGAGCAAAAGATATCAAGGGCCTTGAAAAATTATTCACATACCTTTGTCACGTTTAAACCACTAACTTTAATGTTTTTGTTTGGCTATTATTTGACCAACAAAGGCTAGTGCATAATTGTAAAGTGGAAGGATTTTCAATATTTTATACAATTAATTTTCAGTTTGGCATGCACTTGAATTTACCCCCAAATGAAAACAAGCATTGAACAGCTGCAAACCAACCGAGGCTATCAACCCCAATAAACAGGAGGCCCATGGTAACTGTGGAAGAGCTGCATTCACAGCTCAGGTGGATAATTTGTCACCTGAATAGTCACGAACTCCACCAATACAGCCATATGGAGAAGTCTCAAGAACAAAGAGGCCATATGAAGTCATGTTTGCAATTTGAAAAGAGGTTCACATTCTAGCAGGACAATGAAGCTAAAAACATACAGCCAGAGCTAAATGGAATGGTTAAGATCAAATCACGTTAGAATGACCAGTCAAAGTCCTGATCTAAATCCAAATGGGAACCAGTGCAAAGACTTCAAATTAACTGTTCACAGGTGCCCTCTATCCAAAATGACCGAACTTGTGCTATTTCGTGTACAAGAATTAGCATTCTTGAATTGTGCTGCTCAAGGTGGCAGCAGGTTGGAGTGGCTCTGTTACATTTCATTCTGATTAATTCTTTTTAAGAACTCGATTTCCTCTTGTGGAGGATAAAAAAAAAATTTTGGATGAATATCCTCTCTGGTATCGGATGTTGTGCAGCTGGAAGGATTTTTGCTGACACTTTTTTAGTATTGGACATTTGTTATGATGTGTCACCCTGGCAGCGGGGTGGTTCTTTACAACTGGGAGCAGCTGATTAATATCTCAAAAGCTCAAATAAAACAACTGCAACCCCAAATCCCTGATAAGTTGAAAAGGAGGCGCAGTGGATGCAGAGCAAGAGCAAAGAGATTAGAGAGAAGAAGGAAGTTCAAACCATCTCTTCCATCGATCATGATGGGCAATGTGAGATTGTTGGGAAACAAGTTGGATGAACTCCAGGCCCTACAAAGCAGAGTATCGGGAATGCAGTATTAGGTTTTTCACTGAGACATGGCTGCAGGATCATATCCCTGACTCCAGCGTCTTTTAGCCAGGCTTTCTGACCAGACATGCAGACAGACATTTTAAGAGGAGCAGAAAACGCAAAGGAGGTGGATTAGCAGTACTTGTGAACATCAGATGGTGTAATCCAGGACATGCTACTGTGAATGTTGTCTCTGCAGTCCAGACATTGAACTGTTAGCAGTACGTTTTCATCCATATTATTTACCCAGAGAGTTCAGCAGTATACCTTTAGCTGTTGCCAACACTACATGTGATGTCATCAGTTCAGTTGTTGCTAAACTACAGACACAACACCCCAATGCATCTGTGGCAATATCTGGTGATTTTAACCATGCTCTCTTCTACACTTCCAATGTTTCAATAGTTTGTCAGCTGCTTTACTAGAGAGAACAAATTGTTAGATTTTTATTATGTAAATGTCAGGGACTCATGGATCTCTAAAGCAAGACCTCCTCTAGGCAAATCAGATCCCAATCTTGTTTTTCTCTGCTCAAAATATAAGCCCCTTGTTTGGAGGCAACCTGTAGTAAAGAGAACTGTGAGATGGTCACAGGAAGCTGAAGAAGCCCTGCAAGGTTGCTTTGAGGCTACAGACTGGGATGCACTGTGCCAGCCACATGGAGAGGACATCACAGCCATGACTCAGTGTGTGACCGACTATATAAAATTCTGTGTGGATAACACCACCCCCACCAGAACGGCGAGATGCCAACCCTGGATCACCAGTGACCTGAAGGACCTGCTTAACAGAAAAAAAGGGCCTTCAAGAGGGAGAGACAGGGAATTATTGAGGAGTATACAGAAGCAACCAAAATTCAAGATAAGAGACACCAAGGATGTGTACAGGAAGAAACTGGAGAGCAAGCTCCAGTAAAACAATATCAGAGATGTTTGGTTAGGGATGAAGATCACAGGCTTCAAGCAGAAGGACAACTGGACCAATAGATGTCTGCATAGAGCCAATTAACTAAACACATTCTTCAATAGGTTCTGGTCAGAAACCAGCTCAGCATCCTAACCTGCTTTGTCAAAAACTCCAGAAGACTCAGGTGGAAAATACTACCTGACATACAGACCACAGTTTATGAGAGTGAAGGGGTGTGCGTCTAACCAGGTCGTCAGCAGCACAGGAGCACCACAGGTGACTGTAATCACACCATTCCTTTTCACTCTGTATACATTAGATTTCCAGTAAAAGACAGACTCCTGCCAACTGCAGAAATACTCGGATGATTCTACAGTCGTGCGGTGGATCAGAGATGGGCAAGAAGCTGAGTACAGTGAACTGGTGGACCGCATTGTGGCATGGTGTAGAAACAATCATCTCATCTTGCACGTAAATAAAACAAAGGAGATGATTGTAGATTTTTATGAGAAACAGTAATAGGTCAAACACTATTTCCATTATGGGAGAAGAAGTGGAGGTGGTGGAGGAGTATAAATACCTCGGTGTTCACCTGGACAACAGACTGGAGTGGAGATGCAACTGTGAAGCCATCTACAAGAAAGGACAGAGCAGACTGTACTTCTTGAAGAAGTGTAGGACCTTCGGTGTTTGCAGCAAGATGCTGCATATCTTCTCTAAGTCTGTTGTGGAGAGTGTGATCTCTTCTGCCATCATCTGCTGGGGTAGCAGCATCAGAGCCAGCGACTTAAATGCTCAACAAGCTAATAAAGACGGCTGGCTCTGTTCCGGATTCTTCATAAAATGAAGAACATTATGGAGAACCCTGAGCATCCTCTTCATGAGACTGTCCTACAACAACAGAGTGTCTTCAGTTAGAGGCTTCTTCAGATCTGCTGTAAGACGGAGCACTACAGGAGATCCTTCCTGCCCACAGCCATCAGCATCTACAACAGCTCTTTGAAGAAACCTTCATAATGAGCTACAAAAACATTTAATTTCTCTTTGGGATTAATAAAGTATTTTTGAATTGATTTGAAATAAAAACGTTTCCAGGTCTAGGCGTGCAAAGCTGGTAGGGACATAACCCTACATGACCTGCGGTTGTCACTGCAGCAAACAGTAGTTCTACAATGTATTGACCTGAGGGCTGAATATGAAAATGCACTTTATACTTTTCAGATTTTTGTCAAACCTTTTCAAAACATTTTCTTCCTTTCTATAGTGATGTATTGCTTTCTGTTAGTCTATCCTGCACATTTTAGACATTTTATAAATTATGCTACTCATTTCTTTTAATCTGAGTATGCCATTTTTAATAACTATACATTATATTTTTTTCTTCTGTTGTAATGTGCTCTTACTGTACAGTCTCTCATTTTTGTGTTTTTATGTTGTTTGCCCCTGTATGTATCTGCATGCTTCCATTTGCCTTTCACTTTGCTGCTGGCACACCTGATTTTACCAACTGTAGGACAATAAAAGATTTCTATTCAATCACACAGAATCCCTATAAAATACTTTTATGTTTATGGCTGTAATGCATCAAAATCTGAAAATGTTCAAGAGGTGTAAATAATTTTGCAAGACACTGTACATGAGGTCCTCACATCCACATGAACAAGCAACATTCTCAAGACACTCAGGTTAGGCTGATCATAAAACAAAACTCCACCTTTCTTCTTCTTTTTGGTCTTTTTGCTGCTCCGTCCTTTCAGCTGCTCCTCCAAAATCCGCTCCTCTGCCATCTGAGAGGAGTCAGCTCTGCTTAGCGTCGACATCAGCCATGCATAGAGGAACTCTGACAAGTACCTACAACAGAAAAAGAAAAAGAAAAAAAAAACTACACATTAGTTAATGTATGTTCATGCAGATGGATTTATTATATTTGACGTTTTAGGATAGAGCCAGAATAAAAAAATGCATGAGCTCTTACCAGTAGATGTAATAGTATTCATGCATGCTGTAAAGCTCCAGTTCAAAACCACTCAACAGATACTGGATCATGATCCTCAGGTTATGATAGAGGATCCAAGTGCCAAGACAGGCCAAATGCTGGCGTTGAGGCTCCAATTTCATCAGTAAGCTGTGCAGCGCTGCATCCACCTTCTCAGCCTGCAGAGCACATAAAAAAATTACTTCTCATATAAGTCAGCGTTCTATGTCATTCCTACAGACCGCCAGAGACTTTGCTTCAAGCACCGAATGATCATTGTTGCGCATGTGCAGGTACTAATGACAACAAAGTCATCCATGACCTACCGATGATCCACATGAATCTATATAGCCACATAACACCGGAGGCTCAGTCCCTGCTTTCTTCTCGCATGCAAGTTGGTTGAGTACAGGTGCCATCTTGTATTCTTAATTTTCCTCGTTACTCTTGATTGCTGCTCCCAGTCTGGTAAGCCTTATTTCATTTTTGGTTACCAACTGTGGTTGCTGTTCGCCCAAAGTTGTAAGTTTGTTTGATTTAATTGACTCCCCAGTAGAGTGTTCTGCTCACGCTGAGTCTCTTTGTCACCCCTGCGTTTGTATACATAAGCAAAGTGGATGTACAACGAAGTCAACGGTCACGTTTTCTGCTCAACCTGACTCTGAATGCTTTGGCTGTATTCGAGGCATTTCATTATGATACACGACAGTTTGTGCAGTCCATCCTGTTTGGCTCTGCTTCCTGCCTCGGAGTTGAACACCTATGGGAGGCACTCTCGGAGGACGCTTGCCCAAATTGTTGCATCATGCCCCAGGCAGTTAGGGTGGCTCAGCTGGCTGAAGCCACCCTAACTGGAGCAGCCTACTGACTGGGCGGCTGTCGCGCAGCACAGTCCGTTACCGCAGGGACAGGCGACGTGTAGGCAGGAGCCTGCTGTGCCATCAGCCTCTGGGAAAAGGGCCAGGCGGCGCAAACTACTGGGACTGGTGAATCAGCTTACCACGGAGCAGATGAAGGCCCTACTTCAGTCTGTCCAGGCAGACGGTGGCTGCGGCAGGGCTTCCCCAACCTGAGCAATGTGGGGCCTCAACCTGGGAGGACGATGCCATTTTGGTTGCAGCCCCGGTGTCCTTTTTTGTTAGGGTTTTTCCGGAGTTGAGCTCCTGGGCCTCTGGTTAAAACTCCAACGGGGGAGCCAGTGTCTTCGGCTATCAGGACGGCTCTGGGTCACTCGCAGCTGGATGCTCCGCCAGCACGGTCTGCTCCTTCTAGCGACTTCTTCTGGGTATCATAATGCCGAGGTTGCCTTTGTGGTTCCTCCCACGGCAAATACATCCAGGAACTGCATGCATGTTGTACCAGTGCCTTTTTTGGAACAGGAAATCTGTGCCTTGCTGGCCAAGGGTGCGATTGTTCTGGTTGACTCCTGGCGGTAGGTTTTTATTCCACTTATTTTCTTGTTCGGAAGAGGAATGGGGATCTGGTCCGGTCCTGGTTCTCAGGGGCCTGAATGTTTATGCTGACCACCAAAGAAATGTTGCAGACAATATCTCCAGCGACTGGTTTGAAATCATGAAATCGTACTTTCATGTCCCCATTGCTCCACATCACTGGCAGTTTCTCCGCGCTTTGCATAGTAGGGGAGGCACTTCTGGCTGGGGAGCGAACTGGCAGGGCCAAATGGTACAGGGGACGTGGTCCCCCTGGCAAGGGGCCAAGGTTGCAGGGTAGGCATGTCCCGGTGAGGTCAGACAACACCACAGATGTCTGTTATGTCAATCATCATGGAGGGTGTTGTCCTTGATTCACCAGCTCTTAACTTGGGCGGGCCCACGCTTTGCCAGACTCAGGGTGGCATACATTCCAGGCCTGCAAAATGCGCCTGCAGATTTTCTGTCCCATCAGAAACAGATTCCAGGAGAATGGATGCTTCATTTGGAGGTGGTATTTTGCAACTGGCGGACCTTTGGCAGAGATGAAATAGACCTCTTTGCCTCCAGGGAGGCAGTTCAATGTCCCCTTTAGTTTTTCTGACAGACAGCAACAGTCCTCTGGTGCCGCGATGCATTGGCGCACGATTGGCCCCGGGCTCTCCTTTATGCTTTTCCCCCGTTCGGCGTGATCTTTTAAAGTCTCCTGAGGGTTCTTCAGGAGGGGCACAGGGTCCTCCTGGTGGCCCCCTTCTGGCCAGCGTAGACTTGGTTTCATCTGCTGCACTGGCTTTGCTCTGGTTTAGGAGGGACTGGGACCTCCTTTCCCAGTCTGGTAGTCGGATTCTTGACCCCGACCTGGGTTGCCTTCAGCTCTGGGTTTGGCCCCAGCAGGGCCCGGCTGCTCGCTCTCCCATTACAGGGGGGAGGTAGGCCGCACGATGGGTAGTGCATGGGCACCCTCCACAGGTGCCGCCTATATGAATTAGTGGGCCGTCTTCGGGGATTGGTGCAGAGTCCCCGATACATTGTCTAGTCACTGACATATTGGCCTTCCTTCAGCAGTTGCTGGTGTGGGGTGGTCCCCGTCCACTTTGAAAATCTATGTAGCTGCCATTTGCCGTGGGCATTATGGGCTTTATGGTTGTTCAGTGGGACAATATAAGAATGTTTCTCTGTTCCTGAAGGGTGCCAGTCGCCAGAGTCTACCTGTGCGCCTGTGGCCCTGACATGGGGCCTTTCCTTTGTGCTGGCAGCCCTTCGGTCCCCCCCGTTTGAGCCCTTGCCGGGGGAGGGCCTTAAGTGGCTTTCCCTGAAGACAGCATTCATTTTGGCGATGGCTTCTGCCAAACGGGTGGGGGAACTGCACGCCTTATCCATGAGTGAGAGGTGTCCGCTGTGGGCGGATGACTACTTAATTCCTAACTTGGCTATGGACTTCGGGCCGGGCCAGGCCCGGCAGTTACAGCTCGCCCGTTTTAACAACAGGGCCCCATTTGAGCCTCTTTGCCCTGTCCGGGAGCTCGAGGCATATGTCTGTTCAACAGCCCCACTGCAACTGACAGATTCCCTGTTCGTTCGCTATGCTGGCTCACAGAAAGGTCTGGGCCTCTCTAAACAGCGGGTCTCGCATTGGATCATTGATGTGATCACTGTGGCTTATGCCCTGCAGGATTGGCCCCTGCCTACTGGAGCACGGTGCTACTCCAGGAGGGGTGTGACTACCTTGTGGGCTGCCATGCACAGGGTGCCTTTGGATGTGATCTGCAGGGCAGCCTTCTGGGCACTCCGGACACCTTTGCCTGGTTCCACAGGGTGAATGTGGCCACGCCCCACCCACTGCAGGGCATTCTGCAACAAGGACATTCGGTGTCCCACCGAGGTGAGTGTGGTCGTTACTGTTATACTGCAGATTTGGGTTCCTCGTGACCTTGTTGGTATACGTCATCCAGTGCTTGAAGCACCGCTTCTGGCGGTCAGTAGGGATGACACAGAACGAAAGTTACGACTGTAACTACGGTTCTATGAATCCTGGATGACAGAGTGCTTGGTCACTTGGAAAGCTCATGCTCACGAGAAGTCAGAGGGACTGAGCTTTCGGTGTCATGTGACTATATAGACTCACGTGGATCACTGGTGGATCACGAGTGACTTTGTTGTCATTAGTACTTGACCTACACAAGAATGATCAAACCCATATTAACTAGTGGTACCAATAATTGTGGAGTGCGCTGTATATGAATTATATCCTACATCTATAAGAAGGAAGACAGACAGACAGAAAGACATTGAAAGAGAAGGAACCAGATAAGAGAGACAGAAAGGTGGAGAAATATGAATGATAGAAAGACAGTTAAAAAAGATGAAGAAAAAAGAGATATAGAAATTATATAAATACAGTAAGTAGAAGATGAATAAATAACATTTTAGAGTTCTTTTCTGTCAAATATGTAGACAACTTAAACAGGCTGCAGTCAGAGGAAACTATGGGCCAGGCCATACATTCAGCTGAATCTTACTTCATCCTGCAATGTAGCAAACTCTTCAAGAATGTGTCCCAGTTTGTCTCTCTGTCGAGCTCGGTTGTGTCCGTGGATCTGGATGAGATTGCAGAAAGGCTGTACAGAAAAAACGCACAACACACGCTGTAACCCCACTAATGACCAAAACAAATGTGCATAAATCCAAGGAATGATTTTAAAATAAATGAAAGTACAGAATATGAACGGTGAAATGAACGTACCCTGGAGCAGTGAGTAACAAAGGAGTCAATGTAGTCCTTGGCCTGGTGGTTGTTGAAGAGACAACATCTAGATGCAAGAAACATGTTATTCATAGAAGACAACACTAATACTAACCTTAAAATGCAGCTAAACTTTTGACAGAAACAGAGGACAGAGCTAAGTCTATGTACACAGCTTCAAATCTACTGATAATATTATAATAGTCATAGTATCCCAAAATTATTGTATACTTACTTGTAGGAGAGGACAGGTGGACTAACAAAGTATCTTAGTGCATCTTTAATCATGTCCTGCATCAGGTGAGTGCCGAACACTTTCTTATTATCTATCAGGAACGTCGTCTGAATTTGCAGGAAAACAAAGAGGGTTTTATATCAGATTCAGTTAAGCTAAATGAAGTAAATTATACATCAACAAGTTTGCTTTATTAAGTATAGTCAATATGGTAACATTTTGTCACAAGCAGAGATTTACATGCAGTGTACACAGTCCAACATGAAATCAGAGTAAAAATAACTTGTTTCAGGTCAGTAAAGACTGTCAATATTGTTTCTCTTTGCTAAATGTAAAAATCCTGTGAATGTTTCAGAGATTTCTTTTGTTTCTTGCTTTAAAATTGAAAGTTTATTTACACTAAGATTACTATGCCTTTAAATCATTTGGAAAAGCTCAGATTTTAGGGCATCATCTCAAACGGACCGTTTCTTGCAGAACATAATTTAAAAAGTCAAAGCAAAACAGCCAAGATATCAGGCGAAGCACTGTGGTTCATCCTAGGGTTACATTTCATGATGCCTGAAGGTGTCACGTTCATCTGTTCAACCATTTATATTGCAGTATAAACGGCAGGAGGATGTCAAGCCGTCATGCTGTTCAGTAAGGAGATTCTGTGTCCCAGAGATAAACGTGTTTTGTAAGGACATTCAGAGAAGAAAAAGCCATTGCTACAAAACCAACATAAAAAGGCCAGATTAGAGTTTGCACTCAGGGACAAAAACCTTTTTTTTTTGTACACACATCCAGTGGTCTGATGAAACTAAAATTTAAATGTTTGGCCATATTGATTATTGTAACAATGGGAGAAGTTTGCAAGCTTTAGGACTCGATACTAGCGGTGAAGCACAGAGGTGGAAGCAACATGTGGGGGTGTTTTGCTGCAGGAATGATTGATGCACCAGTTTTAAAGCACAGCTCGCTGCAACCATTGGTTAATGTTTCTCCTCCAGTGTCATTCACAATGCTGTGTCTCCTCCCAACAAAAACAAGTGGCTATTTTCTTGTGGCCATTTCATGACTTATGAAGATCAACACTGCCTGACTTGATTGTCATGCAGTTGTCTTTCCCATTTTGAGGAGTGATTAAGAGAAGTGGCTCTCTGGGTCATGCTGTATTTAAGGAGCAACAGACAATCCATAAGATGAAAATGAAATATTCCTAGGTACTCATGTTTACTTGAAATGTGATTAACAAATTATAAATCCATGACATTTATTTTAAAGGAGTTTTGTTGCGGTGCCACCTATTGTGGAGCTAGGGATTTTGTTCCAAACAAACATTTCATAGTGTGAAATTTTCTCATTAAATAAGTGCACCAGCATAGAATCAAGATTTTACTCCCTAATTTTACTGTTTTAGATTATTCTACTGCAATAACAAACGATATATTTCAAGACATCTATCACATATTAACAAGTCATACCACTAACTGTGGAGCGTGCTGTATATGAATTATATTCTACCTCCTAATGTGAGAACATTAGAAGAGAGTAACAGTGACACACCTGGAGAAGAGATCTGGAGAGCACACAGGGCGACTGTTCACTGAATTCACAGAAGAAGTCCTGACAAAACAAGAATCAGAGCATTTAACAAATATACTAACAGAAACAAATTAATCATTTATGCGTTTTTTTCCTGGCAGAAAGACGTAAACATCATGAAAAAGAACATTTTGTATTACTAAGTAACTTATACAGTGTTTACCAGTATGCCATGTAGGTTTGTGGTATTGACCACATCACAAACCGTCTTGATGCGTTCTATTAGCCTGCTGAAGTAAGCCACCATGTCCTCCCTCTTGATGATCTTGGCATAGCGAGGAAAGGTGGGTGGCAGCAGTCGCTGGTTAACCAGAGGCTCAAAGCCCATCATGATAGGGTGGTCTGTCATTTTCACAGACAAAAAAGGTACATTATATTATTTTAAGCTAACTTTGTGATATGCTAGGCCAAATCTAGTAGAATGGATCAAGGTAAAAACAATCATGAGTAAATGAAATACTTAGAACAGAAAAAATGCTAATAATTTATACACCATTTAATGCGCAGCTTCCTTGTAAACTAATCCAATGTCAAACTTGAGCTTGACTTGGTGGTTGCATAGTTTGTGTTACCTCCTTTAGTTGTGTCATTTTGGGACTGGATGCCATACTGGATACTGGAATGAATGGGGGGCAACAGGTCAGCTGCCTGAGCTACAAGCTTCTGGGCCTCAGTTACTGAGCTGGTCTGAAAACACACAAATACAATCAATCTCTTTCATTCACATCTACTGCACCAAGCACCACCAGACAGTGCAACTTTAAGTTTTCATCCTAAACACGCTTCCTGATTTCTATTTGAATTATTTCTAACGTTTTTCCATTTTTTAAACTTTATACGTTTTAGATCTTTCTATCAGTTTTCATTTCACTCTGCTCAGGTTTTTGTTTTATTTTATTTATTACTTTTTTTAGGCACCACTGGCCTTCTTCAAATTTTTTATTCCGATAGTGAACTGACAGGAAATAGGATGGAGAGAGAGGGGAGGACATTCAGTAAACGTCAATGGGCCGAGACTCGGACCTGAAACAGCGTGGGTTCAACGATTAAGGCCTCTGTACATGGGTCACACACCACCGCTGCGCTCCATCCGCTCAGTTTTTTTTTATCTGTATGTCCCAAAAAGCATTACACAAAAAAATGGTTTTCACTGCACTTGTGAACATCGGGGTTATTCCATTACTTTTTCAGCATCTAAAATAATAATCTGTCGTTTCAAATCATAAATTGCTTATCCAACACTGAATACACCCTTTTTTACAGCACAATTTTTCATCTTTAGTCCCTTTATTCTCTACAAAATAATAACAACATAGCAGTTTCAATGGTCGCTGCTTGAAATCTAAACCAGACTCGGTTTAAGACCAACTGATCCAGTTCAAAAACCTTAAATAAAGTTTTCCAGAGGCCAAGAAAGTGGTCATACTACCCTTTTAAAAACTAAAACAACCAAACTCAAGTTGCATATTAATGTTTAAAGATATATGTAAAAAGCTCTTAATATTTTTACCTTTTAAGGAATACAACTAAAACAAATGTTTCCATATTGGTTGCCATTTTTTTCCATACTTATTGAGACCTTTAAAATGATGAAAGTAATTCAGTATTTTTCCAGACTTTTCAAGTCTGCGTAGGAACCCTGTTTTTGTTAAAACACTGACACATTTGTACATGTTTTATATTCAGATCTCTGTGTTTCAGCTTTAACGTGGCCAATTTTCTAATCTTGTGTGTTTTCTTGTTTGCGCCTTACCTCTTTCTTGGTGAAAGCAATCAGAGCAGTCAGCAGCAGACGTGTAAACTTGATTCTGTTGAAAAGTGCCAGACACTGCTGGTGCTGAAAGAATAAAACAAGATTTCAAAGTTTTTCTGGCACAAAGTTCTTATTTTGAATTTACAAAGAAAAAGCTCCTTTTCAGGACAGTTTTGCTTTTTATTATCACTTCAGCAAAACTATTGGAAATTTCAGAAAAATCTTTGGAGTTCAACTGAAACTCAGTACAACAGCTGAGATGGCAAAGAAAGTGTAAGCGGGATATATGCAAGATCATAAAGTTATTAGTTATCATTGGAGCAATCTGATGTATTACCTGCAACCCAATGCTTATTTACAACACACAATAAACTTACCTCCAACTCAACTTCTGGGTTTCTCTGCTCGCCTTGCCGGCTGCGTGTGCTCTGTGAGGAGAAACAATGTACATCAGGACAAAGAATGTACCATCAGTATCTTAATGAAACTGCAGTGACAGAGAAAAAATACCTTAACTTTCCTCTGTAACTCATCTTCCACATCTTTAAGCATACCTATAGAAGATCAACACGAGAGATAGAAATGGCCTTTCAGCTGAATAAACTTCGGAAATTGTCAACAGGTAACATTACAAACCCGCACCGGTCACCCGCAGGTCTGTGACGTTATTGGCCATCTTGAACCCATAAGTCATTGCCTGGAAATCCTCCTACAGAAAACAGGAGTTAAAAATCATTATTTATATATATTACACAGAAACATAAGGATGTTTCAAAACCTATCTGTTCCTCAAACGGTTCATAATGAAAACAATGTTGGCAGATGAAACGTAACCGGACTTTTATTATTATGCCTTGTCCCCTTCTTAAATGAGAAAAAAGGCAGGTATTTCTAAAGTAGGCAGGATTTACATATGGAAGATAGAAAAAAAACAAGAAACTAGAAGAAAGGAAGGACACAGAGGGAGGGAAGGAATGGAGCTAAGAAGGCTGCACGGAAGGAAGACATGACAAATAACGAACAGAAAAAAGGGTGGTGGGGCACAAGGGAGAAAAGAAAGAAGGACGCAAGGGAAGGAGGAAGCAAGCAAGGGAAAAAATAAAAAAGCATAAGGAAAGAGGGAATAAAATCAGGAGAGCAGACAGAAAGAAGAAAGGAAGGCAGGGAGGTCAGACACAAAGGAGGACTTAAAGAAAGATAAATAAGATATAAAGAAAAGATGACACAAGGAATGAAAGAAAAGGAAAAACACAAGTAAGAAAGAAATGAAGGAAATAAAGGAAGAAAGCAGAGCAAGACAAAGAATGTAGAAAGAAGGAAGAACACAAGGAAGAGAGGAAGGATTGAGGGAGTAAAGGACAATATTTACACAATATGAAAGGGAATGAAGTCTGGAAATACCGATATTTTTCCATACTGTTATTGTATTTTTCCATACTTGTATTAACCTGGAAAGTCTGGTAATCAAATTCCACACTTTTTCCGCCTGCTTGGGAACCCTGTAATTTATCGACGGACAGTTTTTCTCAGAGGTAACAACCTGAATGCATTGACACACATTCACACCTGGAAGCTGCCAAGTGCAGCCAAAGCCAGGCCTACTTGTCAATGAGCCGCTTCAGTGGAACTGAAATTCACCACAGTGGTGTTGAGTGGGTTACAGGACATGCTCCAAGCCATCTCCATCTAGACTTCTCTAACATTTAGGCCAACATTGAGCAGCAGACAGACAACAGCTCACCTCTTCAAACACTGCTGCCTTGTTGACTTTTTCTCGCGCAATGTCACACACTTTCAGTAAACCCAGGGCAAAGGCTTTGAGCGCCGGCTCTTCAATGAGGTCAGGGTTATGGACATACAGGCAGGTGAACACGGTCTGTGCCAAGGAGTGACCCTCCAGCCACGTTATCTAGGTAAACCCAAGTAAAAACACACAACATATAAAGACTCGGTTTGTTGTATCTGTGGTAATCCAAAGTGTAAGAAGAAAAAAGATCACGCGTTTGATAAAAAATTTACATGAACTCATCAGAATACATGTCATATTTGGGGCTTTTAATTTGTTTTTCAAATTATTCTTCATTACCAATTATAATCAACATATAGCTTCTAGGATGCTTGCCCCAAAGCCCTGAACCCAGCTGTGTTATGAAATTGTGGACTATGCTTAAAAACCAGGTCAGCGCCAAGAAACTAACAGATTTAAACTAATTCCCCCAACACTAAAGAAGAATGGTCAAATATCCAGGAACAATTGTGCCAGACGCTTGCTGGTGGCTACAAAAGCCATGTGGCCCAGATGGCTAGAGGTAATTTTCACCAAAAATTATTCAGGGTTTATGTATATATATTCTTCTTCAAACAAAAACAAACCAAAAATAAATCTCTGCAATTACATGATGTATTATTATTTCACTCATTAAAAAGAACAGTTCAGTGCATCATTAAAAAGCCCTACATTTCTGACATTCATGCCCATCATGGGTGAGAATTAAGAATTTACATGTCCTCTTAAACTTTTCAGAAAGACGTCAACTTTATAGAGACATTCAGAAAATATGAAACAAAAAACCCTCACCAAACAGCAGAAACAAGTGTCAATGATCCCGATGAGTTCAGGAAGACTAAGGTCTTTCACCTTGATGGCACCCTCCTGAAATAAATGCCAAAGAGTAAATCGAGTAAAGTAGCTGCTTCATTGGATTTCTATATAATAAAGTAAATACACTAAACGTGTGAGGTGAGCAGTAGAAAATCTGCCTTTATGTTTTTACTGTTGTACCTTAATTGCTTGTTCAAAATTGAGCACCTTCCTGTTGACCTGGTTTCCGATCATTCCTGCATCCATCTTAGGATCCATCATCTCGATAGCGGACATGGCCTCAAATAAGCCAAACCTGCACCATAAGAGAAAACTCACTCTGCCTACTTCTGAAGGACTAAAGTAATGATAATGATTTTAAATCCACCAAAAAGATAAGGCAAATACAAATAATGACATGAAACTGAAACATGTTAAGGAAAAACAACAAATACTCATTTCAGTGCTGTAAACTTTAGTTTTGAGGGTTTTTTTGGGGCTGTTTCTAATCATGTGTTGAATGTCATTTTGTCATGCTCACAGTTTATCATGAAGCAGTTCTCCGAGGTTCAACTCTGCAAAAATAAAGGATAAAAACAAGGATGTGAAATCCGAATATATTTTAGATCTGCAGAATTTGCAAACAGTTAAATAATAATAAAACATTTCACCTTTGCAGGCACCCTTGAACTCATGAGTGATATCAACCCAGTTGGCATTGTTCTTCATCTTTTCTGGTATGCCCAGCACCCAGCCGGTATCGTCATCCTCAACTGCTGACTTCATCACCATGGTGACTAATAGCGCTTTACTTTGAAAAGAGGTAAGAAGCATTACGCAAATGTTTAGACAATCTTAAGTTAAGAGCCAATATAAATGACATAAAGAATGTGCAGGGCCATCTGAATAAATCACATCATTAAAAGTTGGAAAAAGTAAAAGTCATGTTTATTATAGATTCATTTTACTTACAGTGATCTTTTTCAAGGTTTTAATCCTGTTCACGTTGATGATTATAGCTTAGAGCTAATAAATACCCAAAAATACAGTTTGTCTGGAGATGTGACTACATCAGACCAATAACAAAATGCAGTTATATTAAGGAAATGGTATGGGATGGCCATTATCATACCATTAATTGTTATAGTGATTTTTTTTTTCTATGGTCATTACAGTTTTTATTTATAATGAAAACCATATATACTACAGTATTATATTTACATATGCCAAAAACTAAAAATATTGATGGAACCATTTCCTATTTCTCCATAAGAGCAATAATAAATATTAATTTTACAAATATGAATGAATGAATGGAGTTATTGTGTGCTGTTTAGAAGTAGCATTGCACTACTTAAAGTTACAGGTGTCCAAAACTAGCTTATTTAATATTCGGCACGACTTTCTTTGTTGAGTTTGGTTGGTTTTTAGCAATATTTGTGTTCGTGGTACTTTGACTGCAGGGGTGTGCAGTCCCGTACTAATCCATTTCTAAAACAAAATGCAAGAGAATTTTAAAATACTTTTAAAACGTGCGTTAAGGTACATTTTGTCAGCTGATAAAAGATATAGACCAAGAATGGTGATATTTCCTAGTTTTGATCCATTTTATAAACAGGAAAGAAAAGAACAAAAAATATAAATTTTTTCAATATTTGAACTATCGATCAACGTTGAGCTGATTTAGGACAAAATGACCGATTCCGACCTCTGACCGATTTACTGGTCCGTTAATAGTACTAATGGGCAAATTCTTTAAATATTAGCAAATTTATATCAACACAATAGTATTAACAGTTTGGACATGGTACTTTAACTACAGTAAGTGGTGCAAATGTGCTGTATGATCTTACTTAAATCGATTCAGGAGGAAATTGATACTGAATCAATAAACTACCAACAGAATATAGATAGCACTAACTGCGTATGTGGGATTTCTGCTAGTATTAACAGAAATATTAAGAATTACCTCGTGAAATTTGATCAAAAACCTACGGAAACAATGATGGGTCCTGCACTACAACATTATGGTAAAGACGCGAGGTGATTTTAGCTAGCTCTCACCAGTTTCAGATGCCGTGTGTAAACAAACTAATGCTACCCACGCTGTATTTACAGCAAACAAAACCTAATTCTGAATGTTTTATATGTTGTTACCCAGTATGCACTATAATAAATGCGAATACTGTTATTCAATAATCGTTAAAGTGGTATAAACTAGCACCTACCTTATGTTTGTATCCCTTCGAACACTGTAAAGACTGGAACATACTTTTTACGTCATAGGTCGCAATCAACCTGGGATTTGTAGTTCATTTGGATACTGGTGAAGTTCCAATTCACGATATAGCTCATAAGTCACAAACTAAATCTGTGAAATTTTAAAACAACCTATAAATTGTGTAATAAGCGCTTTTGGTACATGGGTTCACCTTAGTTACGCTTAGAACAACCAAAACAGAAAGACGCCGCTACTCTCGCGTTGCTACAGACTCCCTCTGCTCTCATCACATCATCAGCAGGGCGTTTCAGGCAAACAGTAGCTGTCCCCCTTATCTCAGACTCGGTCCACCCTCAGCTGATCGGCAGCTCCTTTTCATGCAGGTTTGAGAAATTCTATTATTTTGTTTTTATTGTGATGGCCTGCTGCGTTGTCTTAGCTCGTTTTGTGCTATATGTTGAGCACTTCCGCTAGCTTATTTGGCCGCTAGCTGGCCTTCTGGTGCAGACAGGCGACCGTTAATGAGTGACCAGCCCAGCAGGTGCAGGGGCCATAAGCTTCAGCTGGGTTATCCAATTTAACATCTTTCAGAAACGAGGAAAATAACAATACATTTAAGTTTAAAGAGAAGGGCAAATTTTCGTCCCTAATGAATTTTACATTTTGGGAAGAGACAGGTCTGTTGGAATAAATCCTCCAATCAACCGTTTGTTTTGGCGTAGACTTCTATGGGTAATGTGTCAGCTGTTTACCTGGTTTATTGAAAGTATGTCCTGACCTATTGTTACAACTTTGCTCCCCCTTGGACTATAATCATCACCTTAAATTATCTGGTAATCTGCCTGTATCATCGTGGAGCAGCCAGATGATGATGATGATGATGTGGTGTTTCTGTCTGAGTCTGTGAGATGAAATAAATAATAAAAAAACGTTTGGTAAGATTATCCTTTGGTAATCAAAGCTTTATTTTTGCATTTAGAGATAAACTACTTTTACACAACTAACCAAACAATGCCCTGACTAGAATAAATTAACACTTTAATTTAGCAAAGTATTTCCATCATATTTATGAAAAATTAATGCAATCAGTCATGTATTTGAGCTACATATTTTTTTTTTTTTTAAATGTTTTTTTATCTGAATTGCTTCATGTTTCTGTACAGAAAGCAGGGTTGAAGAGCTTAACGCACAGGTCACCGTAGAGACCATGCCTTAAAGTAGAGATGGACTATTGATTAGGGCCTCATGAGTAACTGCGATTGTTGTTGAGGACTAGTTCATTGGATGAACTCAAATATTCCAAAAATATATTTGATGATGAACTGTAAATGGGATTTTTACAAGCTACTTGTTACACTAGTCATTGTAACTGAACAGTAAAATGTTAAATGCCATACTGATAACTTGAACTTCATTTTACTTAACAACTTATTTGGATTTATCCTAAAAGAAGACACCAATATGGTTACCTACTGCGGGTAACCTATTAACTGCTTATAACATTTAAACAGAAATTGCTTCAAGTCCTGAAATTTCCCTTTTAACCTTACTGTTAATCCTGTGATTGTGCTTGAGAAAACATCACGCCATTCTGAACGCCTATGTTTTTTTTAATTCCTTTGGAAAATCTGAAAATGTTCAGGCCCAAAATTTACTTTTGCATCTGAGTTTTTTTGAGTAATGCTACATTGATTACTGTAGGTACTCGTACTCATCGTCTTCCGCTTATCCGGGACCAGGTCGCGGGGGCAGCAGACTCAGCAGAGACACCCAGACGTCCATCTCCCCAGACACCTCCTCCATCTCCTCCGGGAGGAGCCCAAGGCGTTCCCAGGCCAGCCGAGAGACATAGTCCCTCCAGCGTGTCCTGGGCCGTCCCCTGGGCCTCCTCCCGGTGGGACGTGCCTGGAACACCTCCCGAGGAAGGCG
>JAHUTJ010016897.1:0-32920 GCA_036250325.1 Characodon lateralis | reverse complement strand
TGTATATGTCATTCCCAAGACGAATTGACGCTGTATTGGCCGCAAAAGGAGGCCCTACACCATACTAATAAATTATTGTGGTCTAAAACCAGGTGTTTCAGTTTCATTGTCCAACCCCTGTATATGATTAATCTGTGCACGACATTAATAGTTATGGGAAAAAGAAAGTATGGCTTCTTTTAACTCTAAGGTCTTACTATACATATTCAAAAATTTTAAATTATCTCTTCTTTGCAATGTTCTAAAATTACCCAAATCAAACTTTGAGTGGAAAAAAACAAACAAAATATTCTACACTGTCAATATTCTTTACACCAATATGAAGCCAAAATGCAAAATCCTTTTGAAGAATAATAAGTACACCCATGATCCAGCAGCTTGTTAAGCCACCTTTTGCAGCAATAATTCTCAGTAGTTCTTTTCTGTCTGACTTCAGCGGTTTCCAATGTATTTGTGGGGACTTTTGAATTGCTCATCTTTATACAATGTTCCTTTATTGCTTGCAAAACACCATTTTGGCCACGCTTCAACAGTTAGATGGTCTTAAATTTGAAATCATCGAATCATCACTCCTCCACCACTGGCTTGACAGTTGGTAAGAGGTGTTGATGCTGATACAGTGCTAGCCACATTTTTGTGAACCTTGTGTATAGATGTGTAGAAAGTTGTCTAAAATAAATGAATCTTTTATTGCAGTAGTATAATCTCACACTAAGAAAATAGAGCAAAATCATTTTATATTGAGCACATTTATTCAGTGAGGAAAAAAGAAATTAAGAAATAATAGCTTTTGCTAAATTAAATGTTCCAGACTTATTGGAAACACTGCTGTTAATACTTCCTATCCCATTTTGCTGACAGGACAGCAACTAATCTTCTCTTATGATATTTTACAAGCCTGGAGCATACAGAGGGAGGGGTTTTCCACCATTCCTCTTTGAACTGTCTCTCTATGTCACCCAGAATCCTGGGTCCTCTCTTATTATCTCTTTCTCTCAGTTAACCACAAAGGTTTCAACAGGATTTATGTCTGGGGACTGAGATGGGTATGGAAGAAGGTTGGTTTTGGGTCTGGTGAAGCTTTTCTGTGTGGATTTGGCCATATACTTTGAATCACTGTGCTAATTTCTCTAAGATAGGCCAGACTAATATTTAGACTGTCCTGGCATTTCAAAGACTCCATGATGGTATGCATTCTGAAAAGGTTCCAAGGGCCTTTGGAAGCGACGTGGAAGAGAAACAGGCCACAGCATCACAGATCTTTGACCATACTTAACAGTAGCAATAAAGTGTCTTTCCACATATTCCTCCTTAAATTACGCCAAAACCCACCTGAGTGTGTATTGCTGAAAAGCTATATCTTTCATCTGTCCAAATTACATGGTCGTAGGTAAAGTCCCAGTAGCGTTTAGTAAATTCCAGATGTTTATGTTTGTCTAATGGTTTCTACTTGTGAGCTCAATATGTGTCTCTTCGCTGGAGTTCTTTTACAGTGAGCTTTGGAGATTTTTTGACTTCCCCTTTTATCCTGCTCACTGGTGCCCTGTAATGTGTGTCACCGTTCCATCCATCCATCTATTGACTGGTCACCAGTACAACACAGGGCAACACAAAGATACACAGGACAAACAACCATGCACTCACTCCAAACGTCAATTTAGAGACCAATTATCCTAACATGCATGTTTTTAGACAGGGGGAAGAAGCATGGGAAACCCAGAAAGAACCAATGGATCCATGGAGAGAACAGTCATTGCAGAAAGGCCTCTATTGGGATTTGAACCCAGGACCTTCTTGCTGCAAGGCAGTTGAGCAAACAACAGTGCCACCATCCATCCCCTGTCACAATTCCTGTTGATTAAAATTTTTCAATTATTGTACTGATGGAATATATATGGGCAACTTTGGATGGGATTTTTTTTTCAGACATTTCCTGACGAATGAGGATTGATGACATTTGCTTTAAAGATTAAAGGTAATGAGTCAATATGTTAATCTGTGTATGCCGAGAAAAAAAACAAAAGTTAAAATTGCTTAGAGATTGTTGCTTTTGCTTTTCTGCAACAAAATCCAAACAATGCTTGAAACGCCATCCTTAATTTGTCCAGAGGAAGCCGCTGGTTGATCTAACAGATTTGAATTGGTTATTTCATTTTCCATTACGCAGCTGTGTGTTGAGCGCTCAGTGCGAATAAGAGCCAGAGCTCAAGCAGAACAAGGAGGAGCGTTACTTTTAAGGGTAAGACAGAACCCAGCATCCTTAACGGTGAAAGAAAGTGGAGCTAATAAAAGGCAACAGGAGTCAAATGCTGTGTGACTGATATTAGGCTCACTGTCAGTCCGATTCTAATGGGAGAAGTGGGATGATGACAGATGAATTAGCGCGCTGACAGTCGGCGGTCGAGGAGCGGGTAATTGTTGCCTAGAGACGACGGGGTTACAGCTCGAGGCGGTCGCGGATTAGGCGGTGCGAGCGGCGGGGTCTTGTTAGCGACCGTCGCAGCAGTCACGCCTAGTTCTGTTGCTCCGCTGCTCAGGTTGTCACCTGGGTGGGGGATGTGATCCCTGAGGACAGAAGCAGCACTGACCCCCATCTGACAGAAAACAATATATTCTCCGCATTCTGGAAGTTCCGGGAAATACAGCTGGCATCTGAAAATTAGTCTCTGCACGACACAGCCTGGTCTTAATTTTTTATAACGGTATTTAATTTCTTTGCTATTTATGTTTAGTCATATATTACTTGTTTTTCTGGCAACACCCAGCCGTTGGAAAACCATTAGATGTTTGCTGTGATTTCTGTATTTCAGGTTCATAAATAAAACTATGGTATGGTTGACTTTGTCGTCCAGTTTTTTTAAGAAACTATTGATGTCATCAGTGAGTTTTTCTGTGAAAAAATTATACGAAAGATGTGGCCAACTTAGCAATAGGCGAAAGCTGAAGCATAATTATCAGAACATCAACAGAAATGATCATGGAAGAACCACTTTTGAGACATATGAAGTAAAACCCCTCAATAGAGAAAAGTGGAACATTTTTGAAGTATTACAAAGAATAAAATAGTTCCCATTTGAAACAAGACAGAACTTTAGGTTAACAGAAAAAACCCTGAAACCATAACAGCACCTCAAAGGTTGTCTACAAATCAAAGACATCCTAGGTGGAGAATGTAAACACTGGATACTGAAAGGTCATATGAAGACTACTTTAGCTTGTGAAACTGTATATACTGATTGTATGTTATATGCAGTATAAATATACATCACATTTCAAAATATTTTAGTAAACAGGGCCAAAATATGGCATTTTCTACAATGAGCATAAAAGTAAGAATCAGAATTTCCCCCCAGAACACTTGAGGGAGTGGAAGTGCAGTGCTACGTCAATTTGGTTAAACAACACGACCCTCAGTGCGCTGTTGTATAGCATCTACTGTACGTATACCTCGTAGAAGCAGCTTTTGTTTCTAAATTTGTATATATTTTGGATTTTAAATTGGATATTGCGTGGTTTCTGGGTGCACAAATGGAACAGGGTCAGCAGCGAGCTTTTTCAGTTTTCCTAAATACCCACGACGAACATTTAGGTTAACGGGGGTGAGTTTCAAAGAGACATGCAATAACACAGTAATCCATTTTAACATGGTCTCTATTGAACACTGTATAGGACAGCTAACAATGAGGCAGAGGTCCATTTCTGCACAAAGTCCGTTTTAACCAGCCAACATTCTTAACAGGGTCAGCTGGGGGAGACAGCGCCACTTCCTGCTTGTCCTTCTTCCAACTGCAGGACCACCATTATAACATGACAGCAAGAAATTTATAGAGCACAGTGGAGAGAACTGATCCGGTGCAAAATGACAGACTCAAGTGATAGCAATGTCCGTATTATATTTTTGCATAATATTGAATGCGCAATGAGTTCCCATAGCTTGTTACAACAGCTCTCGCTAAGGACTAGATCTGTGAAAATCTATATATATATATATATATATATATATATATATATATATATATATATATATATAAGCAATAAACCATTACCACTGGGTAATTAAGTATCTCTGGGATTGTACTGTAAAGTTTCATACTGAAGGCGCAAATAAGATTCAACAGTATAATTTGATTTGATTCTCCAACTGTATTATTGTATGTTGTGTTTTACCCTATTTATTTAACACTGCTGTAACACTGACATTTCTACATACGAGATGAATAAAGGAATTCTTATTCTCAATTTTATGAAGATCTTGTAATCTACACACAGATAAATTGTGATGGGTGGGCATGTGGCTGTGTAGCTACCCACCATATAGCATTTCCTATCCTCTCAGCATTTTAGTCAGGAATGATTCCTCATCATTTTTGTCTTCAGAGCTTTCTGTCTGAGCAGCAGATTCTTCACTCTGTTGGGAAAGGTTCAAATTGGTACGGCTGGATAGTTTTTCTATTTAGTCCGGAAACGAAATTGGACTCAGCGTCAGACACGAACATGCTAGCAGTTGGATTGTTTGACCAAAATGGCGTCACACAGCAATAGCCATATACCTTAGAAACAAGAATTCAGATTTTTGGCTCTGGTTCTCAGCTCTGTTTATGAAGTGGAAAGTAAAAGTTTTTAATGTTTTTTTCTTTACAGTTGGGCATAATTTGAATCTGAATCTTGATTAACTGAACATGGCAGTAACACAATATTGTCATGCCAGCCAGTGTCTGAGTTTTTGAGTTTGTGTTTTTGTTAATTATACGTCATCTGGTCCTTAGGTTTCTCTTCTGTGTTTTTTGTTGTGTTAATTGATTTCACTCCCTGCAGTCCACCCACACTTGTTCCTCATTCCCCTTGATTATTCTGTCCCTCCGTTCATTGGTTCTCCCTGCTATTCTGCCTGTTTATAAGTTCCTTAGTTGTCTTTGTTCCTTGTGTGTTGTCTTCCATGTCGTTCAGTCGTGTCTAGTTCAATAACTGTACCAGACCCTGATGTCTGTAATTCTGTATTCTGGTCTGGTTGGAGTATGCCATACTCCTGTTTCTGTACCTGGTCGTGTGAATAAGGATAATTAAAACTTGACTTACCTTCATTCCGCAGGACAGACTGCCTTCACTTCCTGTTCCCATTTCTGGTCCTGTTCTTGAGGGGTCCGAAGACGAACCGCCATTACTTTCTGTTTCTGCCCTTGAGGAGTTAGGGGACAGACTGCCCCCACTCCCAAATCCGGTTCCTGTTCCTGGTCCTGTCCTGGAGGGCTCCGAGGATGAACTGCCTCCATCTTTGGTTCCTGTTCCGGAGGAGTTTGTGGACGAGCTGTATCCACTTCCTGTTCCTGTTCTGGAGGAGCTCGAGGACGAGCTGCCTCCACTTCCTGTTCCTGTTTCTGGTCCTGTTCTGGAGAGGTTCGAGGACGGACTTTCTCCATCTGCTGTGCCTCAGCGGCTCCACTGCAGGTCTCGAGGGTCCCGCCGCAGGTTGACTGGGCCCCGCCACAGGTCTCCAACGGTTTCTGCGCTACTTGTCAGGGTTCCAGCGGTTTCTTCACGGCTCATCAGGGTTCCAGCGGTTTCTGCACCCCTTGTCAAGGGTTCCAATGATTTCTGTACCGCTCTCCAGGGTTTCACCGTGGTTCAGAGCTCCTGATCGGTGTCTCAACGCGTCCTCAACGCATCTGGGCTGGGCTCCTGAAAGGCGTCCTCGTGGGTGCTTCTGGTTCCGCAGCCGGCCTCCTGATATCCTGCTCCGTTGTCCCAGAATGCTAGAACTCTGTGTCTGCCAGAGACGACGTCACGGCCATCCGCTTGAACTCTGGATCTGCCGGGGATGACTTCCTGGCCACCTTTCTGAACTCTGGGTCTACTGGGACGACGTCCGGGTTGCCTGCCTGAACTCTGTGCCCGCACGGGATGACCTCCAGGTCACCTACCTGAACTTTGTGCCCGCATGGGACAACCTCCAGGTCACCCGCCTGAACTTTGTTTTTGTCTTCCATGTCGTTCAGACGTGTCTGGTTCAATAACTGTACCATACCCTGATGTCTGGAATTTAAAAAATATTTATATATAGTTTTGGGCTCCCTCTACTATGGGTCTATGACAACTGACCATTTCCCCCATCCCATCAGCTGCCATGACCATGTGGAAAGCAGGATAGATGATAAGTTTACACTAAATGGTAAGATTGGGGGGAGGGAAAATATATATTTTTTTATATTTTGTTATTGGATTAATTTGGATCTTTATCTTCCCCTATTAGAGAGATATTTTTCCAGTCCACCAAGGCAACTCTTTACCTTGTCATTGTTTTTAACTGAAATCATGTTCTCTTTGTTGCAATAGAAAGAGCCAAGAAATCCTCAGCAGAGGACCTCAAAAAGATTCAGTGTCACTAACTTTTAGTAGCAGATGCAGTTCATGAGTACAAACTAAAACTGGAGTAGTTTGACACTTTTAATGCCAGAAATTTGGAGTCATTAGACAACAACACAACTGGGAAGCCCACAGTTGAGTTATGTGTGTTGGGTGTTTCTAAACTCCATCCTGGGGGAAGCGCGGAGCATCTCTGATCCACAGTCTGATTCCAGCTCCTCCATCTTCATCTGGCCAATGCATCTCACACCCAGTTCGCTATAATCTCTTTGTGGCTCCCATTATGCTTATTCCTCATTAAAATTTTATCAGCCAAGGCAAATTGCAGAGATTAAAGAGGGAGGGTGTTATTGGGGCTCTCCAGCCTGTTCACAGATTTCTTCATTGTTGCGGATCATCCAGGCTTATCTGCTCCCCAAAGCAAAGTTCCCATCAGATGGAAAGGGTCAGGAAATCTGATCTCTCAGCATGGCTAATGATGGCGAGAAGTATGCGAGGTAGTGCATTGAGTTTGTCTAAAGTGCTCTTGCCCACACATTAATATTGTAATACTTTAATAACTTAAAGTCGTGTTCTGCCCTATTGATTTCCCTGAGATGCATATGAATATTTATGGTTCGGAGTGCAGTTTGTAAACTTAGAGTCAGCGACGCTTTAGCTAATTATAGGCTGAAGGCAGAGAGGTGGCTGCTACTAATGAATCACATTCCTCCTGTTATCCTCCACCTGCTTCTCAGGTTCACTGATGGTGGGCATGAAGCCGGAGAAGGCTTTTTTAAATGACGGATGACAAATTAGGAGCCGTGTGAGGTCACCAGGCAGAAAGCAACAAACCTGCTGTTGCATTAAAACCTTAATGAGAGCAAGAAAATGACAAACTTCCACCAAACAGGGTAAGTTGTTGGAAATGTCAAACCATGTGACTGTAGATTTGAGATATAAAGAAAAATAAAGGCTTCCTTGATTTTTAAGCCATCCAAAAAGTTCTTAAGTAATGTAGAGTTGCAGAAAAATTGCAAAACCAGGCTGAATGGGAAAGGAAGAGACAAAAAAAATATAAGAAACATTCAAGAAAATAAACAACTTCCTATTGTCGTTTAGATTCTGTGGTAATTCCAGCTGCTGAATATTTATTTCTTACACAATGCTGATTCAGTTCGCACATCACAGCAAAGTAAAACAATAATAAACAGATGGGTTATGTTTGCTATATTATGTTTTGACTTTACAAATGACTTGATGTTGAAGCAATTGGTCATCTCATGTATTTTTGCCTTCAGCATGTTTTCATTTTTTGTATTAAAGTGAACAGTTTAGACTTCTTCTGTTGACAGTTTACCATGACAGATTGTTCTGGAGCACGAAAGAAGCACATTCATGGGGGTTCAAAATTCTCAAAACGTGTCTTCTTTACATTTAAAAGTCCTTTACCCAATTTGTAATATATTATGAGGCACCTTTTTTTTTAATGACACTTAAATTAGTGGTTCTAAAAATACCCCATACGGTTCTCATGACAATTTCAGTATTACTGAAGAAGTCATTAATAATTAAAAATGTTAATTAATGCCACTGATTAAGTTGATATACTGAATCATGTCACAGTTTTGTTAATACAACTCATAGAACCATAGTAGTTGAGAAACAGAAATATAATCATTACATGATATAATCACACATGGCGTCAGTTTGAAGTCTAACTGTTGTGGAGGAGATGTCAAAAGCCGAAAGCACCATTACATTGTAGGAAAAAATGCAGATGTTGCACATTTGTAGTGAACATACTGAATAGATCTCTACTCAGCCAACCCGACATCTTTTCAGTAATGCTACTGAAAAGTAGCATTACTGTTTGTTTGAGCTTTTCACATTGCCTTATATTTGAAGTTTGTTCTACATTGGCTTTTTTCTGCTTTAATGTAAGTATATTAAATCTTTCAGCTGTTCATGAAGCTAAGGATGCGTTTTTTCTGTCAGTTACATCATGTTGTGTTCAAGCCAAATAAGTTTAATGAAGAAGAGCACATATACCTTCTCCTCAATCCATCACATGTAGCATTAGGTTGAAGTGGCTTTTTAGAGACACACAGCATACTACTGTGAGAAACCTATCTGCTGCCAGACTTACACTCACTGGCCACTTTATTAGGTACACCTGTCCAAATGCTCGTTAGCGCAAATTTCTAATCAGCCAATCGCATGGCAGCAACTCAGTGCATTTAGGCATGTAGACATGGTCCAGACGATCTGCTGCAGTTCAAACCGAGCATCAGAATGGGGAAGAAAGGTGATTTAAGTGACTTTAAACGTGGCATGGTTGTTGGTGCCAGACGGGCTGGTCTGAGTGTTTCAGAAACTGCTGATCTACTGGGATTTTCACACACTACCATCTTTAGGGTTTACAGAGAATTTTCCGGAAAAGAGAAAATATCCAGTGAGCGGCAGTTCTTTGGGCGCAAATGCCTTGTTGATGCCAGAGGTCAGAGGAAAATGGCCAGACTGGTTAAAGCTGATAGAAAGGCAACAGTAACTCAAATAACCACTCATTACATCCAAGGCATGTGGAAGAGCATCTCTGAACGCACATGTCGAACCTTGAGGCGGAAGGGCTACAACAGCAGAAGACCACACCTGGTGCCACTCCTGTCGCTAAGAACAGGAAACTGAGGCTGCAATTTGTGCAGGCTCACCAAAATTGGACAGTAGAAGATTGGAAAAACATTGCCTGGTCTGATGAGTCTCGATTTCTGCTGTGACATTCGGATGGTAGGGTCAGAATTTGGCGTCAACAACATGAAAACATGGATCCATCCTGCCTTGTATCAACAGTTCAGGCTGGTGGTGGTGGTGTAATGGTGTGGGGGATATTTTCTTGGCACACTTTGGGCCCCTTAGTACCAACTGAGCATCGTATCAAAGCCACAGCCAACTTGAGTATTGTTGCTGACCATGTCCATCCCTTTATGACCACAGTGTACCCATCTTCTGATGGTTACTTCCAGCAGGATAACGCGCCATGTCATAAAGCACCAATCATCTCAGACTGGTTTCTTGAACATAACAATGAGTTCACTTTACTCAAATGGCCTACACCGTCACCCGATCTCAATCCAATAGAGCACCTTTGGGATGCGGTGGAACGGGAGATTCGCATCGTGGATGTGCAGCCGACAAATCTGCAGCATCTGTGTGATGCTATCATGTCAATATGGACCAAACTCTCTGAGGAATGTTTCCAGTACCTTGTTGAATCTATGCCACGAAGGATTAAGGCAGTTCTGAAGGCAAAAGGGGGTCCAACCCGGTACTAGCAAGGTGTACCTAATAAAGTGGCCAGTGAGTGTACAGAGTCTGCAATGGGGTGATCTCAGAATAATATTTCTTCAACAATCACTGCATGGCTCGCTTATATAATGTAAGCCATTCTAGTGACACAGTTGTTGGGAGAATTGGGGAAACTGGTGGTTGTTTTCATTAGAGTATCTAGTCAGAACTGGAGCAGAAATTACAACATCTACCTGGTTGCTGCCTGGATGTTTGTATTTAGACAGTTTTTGAATTACAGATTAGTTGAGGTCACCATAGAGACATTTTATATCCCTGCATGGGGTGCTGGTTTTTTAGGTCTCCACGTTACTGCTTTAGACAACTTTTCTTCTGACTTCTGGGCCTCCTAACCAGCAGCTGGAAAGAAGGGCCATTTTTGTCCTGGGCTGCTTACTTGACTGTGGAGGTGGTGGGTGAGAGGAGAATGTATGCCAAGCTCACATCCGTTATGGACAACACCTCTCACCCACTGCACCGGACCGTAGAGGAGCTTAGCAGCTCCTTCAGTGGCCAACTGAGACATCTTCAGTGAAGGAAGGAGCGCTACCGCTGCTTCTTGATCCCTACCACAGTCAGATTGTTTAGTTATACTGTATAATAACTTGTGCAATAACCCCTGTATTGGTAAATACCACCAATCATTGTCACTTTAGCACAATCACCTCCACTTTTTTACTTTCTACGGTACATAAGTTATTTTTTTTTATTCTGTTATTACTACTTGGTTTTTGCACATGTACCTTGTTCTTTGATTGCACATTTTTTCATAACTATCTGCACTCTACTTGTGTGCTACTAAGAGCGTCTTTAACAAGTTAATTTCACCATTGTGAGCTCAATTAAGTCTATCTTATCTTATGTCACTGGATAAATTACCATATGAATCTTAGTTTATGAACTAAAATACCAGCTGCGGGCTGTGATATCCCTACATTTGTCTTGATGCCAAAAAAATGAAGCTCTTTATGTAATGTGATGACTTCTTGGCAACTTCCTTGTGCTTTCTCTTGTTCCTTGTTTGTTTTTCTTCTTTATATATTTCTTGATTTATAAATAAATTTATAAATATGGACATTAATATAAATGTCCTAAACTCCAAGCAAGAACAGAAATAAAAATGAAAAGTTGTAAAAATGATTATATTTGCCCTTTAAATGGATAGATCAAACTTTAGATAAGGGGTTCTTCTGGGGAGTGAGATTATAGAGAGTTATTCTCTTACCTGAATTACATGAATCTCTGTCTTTATTTAGACTGAGCAGATTCTAAAAACAAAAAATAAGACTATCACGTTAAGAGTTTTTTATTTAAATCCTAAATAGTTTAATTGGAAATCTGAAGTTTAACTGATATCCAGACATTTTCCTCCCATTTTTTGTCACAACAGGTGAATTTGTCCGTCTGTTTGCTGAGGCACGACAGAGCTGCTGATGCAAACACAAACTGCCGACTCAAGCTGAAGTATTGCCTTATTATCTCAGACAGGCTGTGTTTGTGTTTGTCATGTGTCTTTCCGTCAGGCCTCGTTGGCTCTGCTAGCCGTTTGGCTGCCGGGTCAGAGTAGACACTCAGGTAATGAAGCATTACCAGATGAGATCAGTGGTGGCTGGAGGAAAGGCTCGACCATCAGATTCTTCTGGGATCATCCGACAGTCAGGGGGCCAAGGTGAAAACTGATTGCGGTCGCTAACGCTCAACCTCTGCTACAGTATGAGACCACTGGACTGTGGGATCCAGCTGGCTGCTTCTACTGCAAACTGTCTTCATGACAAGATACATTCTTCAAAGATGATTTAATTAAAGTCTGTCTATTAAAGTTTCTTATACCTTTAAAACTTAAAAATGAGTGAAACTGTTACTGTTGATGAAAGCTGTTTTTTAGGAGTCCTGCTAATGTTTAGGAATGCTATCTAAAACCATATATAGGGGAGTGTGTGGGAGTTGTTAACAATTTTAAAAAGTTTGGAAATGTTTATGCACTTGTGTCACAAATTTCTGGCATGCATTTGTAACTAGCTAGAAAAAATAAATCAGTCGCTAAAATAAAATTACTGTTTGCTTTTAAATATATTAGCTAGAATTTGCTGTAAAATCAGTGAGGCTCTCTTTAGATCTAGTTTGTCAGTTAAAATGCCCCATGGTTAGTCTTTCATTTTGCTTTGTTATTTTACTGCAAATCATCATTTCATTGGATAAAAAAAATTGACTGTGCGCTCCTCTGTATTTTTTTTTCAATTATATTTTATTGAACTCTTATTGATAAAAAAAAAAAAAAAAGAACTTAATGCCTGTGACATTTAAAAATAAAATGTGACCCTTCTTGGCAAAGTAAATCATTAAAGTCATGAGACAGGTAGTTCCTAAGTAGTTGGCATATTTTATAAAAAGTATCCAAATTGCAATCATTTAAAATTGAACAATTCCGTTTCAATGTCGGTTCCTATCGATTCTCGTTTCTGGATCTTTTAAGAGGCATGGTCAAAAAAGTTTGTCAAGTCAAGCCAAGTTTATTTATAAAGCACTTTTTAGCAACAAGGCACTCAAGGCGCTGCACATAAGGAAAAACATTGCAATGATACAGAAAATCAAACAACAGAGGTAATAAAAAAATATAAAGAGAATAGAATGATGGATAAGAAAACGAAAGGAAAATTGGACTGAAAACTTAATTAATAATGTTTAGATAACACATTCAAAGGCCACTCTAAACAAATAAGTTTTTAATCTTGATTTAAAGCNAATAGAATGATGGATAAGAAAACGAAAGGAAAATTGGACTGAAAACTTAATTAATAATGTTTAGATAACACATTCAAAGGCCACTCTAAACAAATAAGTTTTTAATCTTGATTTAAAACAACTTAGGGTTTCGGTGCTTTTACAGTTTTCTGGGAGTTTATTACAGGTTAGTGGAGCATAAGAACTAAAAACATGTAGATATTGAATACGAGGGGCCCTAAGATGGACCCTTTGGGAACGCCACATGAGATTTTTGTGGTCTCTGATGTAAAGTTACCTACTGACACAAAAAATCCCTATCCTTCAAGTAAGATTTAAACCAATTGAGTGCTGTACCAGAAAGGCGCTCTAATAAAATGGAGTAATCAACAGTGTTGAATGCTGCACTAAAGTCCAATAACACCAGCACTGTGGTTCTTCCACAGTCTGCATTTATATGGATGTCACTGAACACCTTGACAAGAGCAATCTCTGTACTGCGGTTGGTACTACGAAGCGGTTGGTCATTGTTAGGAAGTTGTTTAACTGCTGAAACACAGCTTTTTCAATAATCTTACTGATGAAGGGGAGGTTTGATATAGGCCTGTAGTTCTGTAGTAGCAGCTTGTCCAAGTTGCTCTTTTTCAATAATAATAGATGTTTGATAATTGCTGTTTTCAGGGCGTGGGGGAAAACACCTGACAAAAGGGACGTGATTATTATTTTTGTTAAATCAGATGTTATGACAGGCAATGCTTTCTTAAGGAAAGCTGTGGGTAAAACATCAAGACAGCAGGAAGAAGAGCTTAGTTGATGTACGATTTCTTCTAAGTTTTTGTAGTTTATTTGGTGAAATTGGGAAATGTTGTCAAAATCAGTTCTAGTTGGAGACAACTTTGGTACTGGAGTTGATGTGGATGTACTGACTGCCCCTCTGATCTTCTGGGTTTTTTCAGTGAAGAAGTTGGCAAATTCGTTGCAGGCCCTGGTAGAGTGGAGTTCAGGTGCTACAGTTACAGGAGGGTTTGTTAACCTGTCGACCGTGGCAAATAAGGCACAAGGCAAACATGCATATTTTTATTTCAAAGTAGAGTAGCCGACTAATCTGGGTGTAAGGTGTTCAGTGTATTAATTAGAGTGACAGCCTAGGGGAGGAAACTGTTGCTCTGTAGCACAGACTCGAAGGTAAAAGTCTTAACAGAATTTTGTTCACAATTTTGGGGTCCACAGAGATGTTAGCTGCTCTTTTCCTGACCCTTGACTTGTACTACTCCCAGATGGAGGAAACTCACCCCTGATGATCCTCTCTGCAGACCTGAGTGTTGTTGCAGTCAGGATCTGTCCTGTTTAATGGCTGAGCCCAACCATACAGTGATGGATGTGCACAGGACAGACTGAATAATGGCAGTGTAGAGGATGACCAGCTGCTCGTGTGGCAGGTTTCTACTTCTTGAGTTGAACATTTCTGGTCTGGAGAAAAGGTGGATCCACAATGATCCACAGCAGACAGTGATGCTGAGAATGGTGAGAGAAGGAGAGTGTGAGTGGTGTTCTCCAGAAGGGCACCGTTATCTCCACTGTGTTGAATGAATTCAGCTTCAGGTGGTTTTGACCACACTGGCGGACCAGCCGATCCACCTCCTGTCTGCATGCAGACTCATCATTGTTCTGGATCACGTCAATAACAGTGGTGTCATCTGTAAACTTCAGGTGTTTCACTGACAGATTTGTTGAGGCGCAGTCATTGTGTACATGGAGAAGAGGAGTTGTGAGAGAACACACCCCTGCAGGTGTTGATGGTTCCTATGACGGAGAATATGCTTCTCAGCCTCACCTACTGCTTCTGGTCAGTCAGTAAGCTGGTGATCCACTGACAGGTGGAAGCCAGCACTGTGAGCTGGTGAGCCTCTGGTGAAGGATGTCTGAGGTGAATGTGATGAAGGCCGAAGTAAAGTTCTCAAACAGGATCTTGACATGCGTCCCTGGATGGTCAAGGGGGTGCAGGATGAAGTTTAGTTCCATGTTGACCGCATCCTCCACCAACCTGTTTGCCCAGTAAGCAAAATGCAGGGGCTGCTAAAATGCAGTTGCTAAAAGGTTTCATGACCACAGATATCAGGGTGACAGCTCTGCAGCCATTTCACCCTGTGATGGTGCATTTATTTGGGACTGGGATGATAGTGGAGTGTTTAATGCAGGAGGGGACCACGGAGCACCAGAGACTTGTTAAAGTGGAGGCCAGTTGTTCAGCACAGGCTTTCAGGCAGGAGGGGAACAAATCATCAACCTTGAGCTTTCCTGGCCTTCCGAAGGTATAACGCACATCCTCCTCACAGATCTTTTGTGGCAACAGGGGATCAGAGGGGAGGGGGGTGGTTGCTGCAGGAAGACGTCAGAGATGAGAGTTTACAGAGTTGTTAGTGGGGGGTGGAGTTGGTTATTTTATATGGGTGGGAGGTGTAAATGTCTGTTTTTCAAGCCTGAAAACCTGTTCTGGTATTAGTAACTTTTGAGTTTTAAAACGTTTCTCCATTTTTAGAGCTGACTTGTCCAACACCTTGGAGGTTGTTTGAAAAAAAAAATTATTTTATTTCAACAGCAAAGATAAACTGGACAGAAAACAGAAGAGCCTGCATCACTGAGGGGGCGGACCTGTTGATTGTAAACAGTCATGAAGAACAGGTGAGAGTAACGAGAAAAAGCTGTATTAGAAATACCTTTAGCCAGAACCTCCGACATCCTTTGTAACTTTCAAAGTGTCCTCAAACTGTGTTTTAGAGAATCTGTAATCAGTCAAAAAAAAAAGTCCAGACCAAGTTTGTGAGCAGATTTTCATGCTTGGTTCAGTCTAAATTGATCCTAATCCCAAAGTGCACTGGAATGGTTTATATGTACATATAAAAAAAAAAATTACACATAAAAAGTGTGAAAAATGTATCTAGTCTCATTACTGCAATACTACAGAGTCATTGCTGGAACCTTAGCAGATCAAGTTAGTCACTGAGGCAAAACGTAAACAAAATAATAATAATAAAGAGATTACAAATTCATAAATTGGAGGGAGACCATTTACTTGATGAAGAACCTGACACTACAACATATTTGTTTAGGTGGTGCTTCTTTATCTGAGCAGGATTTTGCTTATGGAAGGCTGAACAACGGGCAAAATGCTTGGATTGGTCTTACTGACAGCCTCAAAGAGGGGGTTTGGATGTGGGTAGATGGGACCCCAGTCACTACGAAGTACGTATAACTTTCAAGAAAAACAATATCTGACAGTATAAAGTATAATGCGAAGATATTTCATGGCTGGTACATTAAGTTAAGTTCGAGACCTGGAACTGCTGCACACCAATCACAATCACCAAATTCCAACATTCAAACGTTTTCAGTTTACACATGCCATCTCCTGGTACCTGTTACCTCTGCTAGCAACAGAGGTAACAGGAGACTTTCATTTTACTGCCAAGACTGTCCAGCTCCTCCAGGGGCATCTGTAGTCATTTCCAGAAAACTCACGTCAGTCTCTTGTATCTTGGACCTTGTTCTTTTGGTCACAATTTATGTCTCATAATTATGGGTGGGGATTGGACACCAATGGACCATTAAGTTGAGAGCTTTCAGCTTAGCGGCTGCTTTAACCATGACTGAAATGCCCTTATTACTTCAGACGAAGACCCAGAGCATCTGCCCATTCTAACTTTTACTGAAGAACGAGACGACAAGATATAATGTATGAATTCCTCCATATTAGATTTTATTTAACAATGAAACTTACATTCCTTAGACAACCAATGCTTCTGGTAATAATTACGATCTGTGCTGAATCTTTAAAAATAAATCATCCAATTTCGAAAACAAGGTCCTAGCTTAAAGTTTAAATAGTTTTTTGTCTGACTGAAACCTTCAACAAATAATCTTCTGTAAGTTTCATATTTTGTCTCAATGTGTCTGGATTTTGATGGAAATGCTTTAAGTAAGCTCAGTAATTACAGGAGGAATCCACACAGTACTAGATGTATCCAGAAACAATCAGAACAAAACATCAAGTTTTATTTCTCTTTGTTTCACAGTTTAGTTCAGTTAAATCTTCCATTTTTGCTGCTTTTCAGGTACTGGCTGCATGGACAGCCCAACAACCACAAAGGAGAGCAGGACTGTGGAGAGTTAGTGCACAAAGAGTCAGGTGGAAAATGGAACGATGACAGCTGTTTTGCTCAACAATTATGGATCTGTGAGAAATAAAACCATAAAGGTTGAAACAAATCTTATTTACTTCATCATGTTTTAATTTGAGGAATATTTTTATAGATAATTATACAGCAGATAAAATTACTGCTGTTTCATATGTAACACAATGTTTGCAACAAGCGTAAGAGGTCCAGTTTTATACTTTTTGTCAGGGTGGTTAAACACACTAATAAAGTGTGTTGTCTGCTGAAATCAGTCTTTGTGTCTTGCTGTTTTTATTTGTTGGTAGAGTTTTTTGTTGTCTCACTACCAAGGCTTTCATCTCCACATCTGCTGTCCTGCCCTGTCGGGATCCCCCCACTTTTTTTTCTCACATCCGCTGCCACTTGGTGCTGTTTTCCAGTAACATCACATTTCTTTTGAATCTGTACAGAAAACTGCCAGGTTTATTTTGCACTGAAGTGCATTGATAAATGCTCTGACCAGCCTCTTTTCTTGACTTCTGGGCTTACATCAGGAGAATTATGGCACTGTTTTTTTATTTTGTTTTTTTTTTATGATAACTGAAGTCCTGCCATTGAGGCACAACAACACCAGCAGGACCAACCTCATATGAGGAAACCTTTATTACAGATTTGGGTGAAAATAGACCCTTCCCTTGAACTTAATAATGAGGTAAATGACATGGTTCCTGCTTTTTCCAGCCTAATTCAGATAAAGCATATTTAGTCTAAAGGAAGGTTTCATTTTCAGTTTTCATCCAAACATCAAACTGTTCTTTTATATCTTTACATATTGATGACTGCAATGGTTTTCTTGTTGGAATCTGTCTCTCCCCAATGTCTCACAACTGTCATAAAGTGTTGCCACTCAGTTTTTACAAGAAAACAAAATAACATTTCACCAACTGGCTTCCATTTAATTTCCAAACTCATATTAAGATTCTAAGTGTTTCAGTGTTTTATTGGTTGCACTATCCTGCTCCCTCAGGTCAGTAGAGTGGATTTTTTTCACATGTTTCCAAAGACACAATTCAATCTTTAATATCAATCTCTAATATTAACATTTTGGAGTGGCCCAGCTAGAGTCCTGACCTAAGTCTGAATCTGTGGAAGAAGCTAAAGATTGGGGTGATGGTAAGAAGGCCTTCCAAACATACAGACTTGAAGGCCATTACCAAAGATTAATTGTCAAATTACCAGTTGAAACACGCAAAAAGCTGGATGGCAATTACAAGAAGGGCTTGATTGCTGTAATGCCAATACTTTGCAGTGTTTACTGGAAAGACAGTCACTAACCTAGAGTAACTTTAGATCCATAGGACAGTTTGATTGAAGCAACATATTAAACACAGAAAAGAGAGATGAATGGCTTTTACAAGATCACACCAGGCTTGGTTCATCTGTGTCTACCTCCACATGTAATTTTCTGCACCCTGAACAGATGACAGTAAAATAACCTGTATGGATGCCAACTGCTGACGATGCTTCTTACAGCTTACAGTGCGTTTGTTACATAATGCTGCGGCAGAAGATGAGAGCACAGTTTAAAATCTTTTTATGTGAGCAGTGTAGATGTATTTAGCGGGCAAAGACACCACGCTCTGGCACGCCGCTTGTTTTGGGTGGGGTGGCTCTTCAAGAAGGGTATCTCAGCCATTAATTGGTCTAAGCCTTTTCATACCCCTCCAAAAATGAGTCAGATCCAAACCGTCTGTGGTCGCGTGGTGAGATGGGGCAGCCCCCTGGGACGTAGCTGAGCGCTGAGGTTACGCTTTAGGGTTCATGACTAAAAATAAAAAATCAAGGAGCCTCTTCCAGACATGCTGGGGTGGTTAGACTCACAATCCTGACAACTGAAAAAGCCTTAAAAAGCAGTGGAAATGGTGTTACGTGTGCACTGGCCTTGTGACCTCATGAAAAGGAACAGTTATCTTTACCAAATAACAAGCCTGAGTTGAGCATGTTTCTCACTCCTTAGCAAAAAGCAGCTACTCTATGATGTTAAGTAGTTTGTTGTAGACAGGTCTTTGCAAAAAATATTCATAACCTTTTAACTATTACATATTTTGTCACCTTACAACACAAAATAAAGGAATTCACAATGCAAAGTTTTGCAAACAAAAATCTGAAAAGTGTGGCGTACATTTGTATTTAACCTATCTCAGTTTTTTCTTTGTAGATCTACCTTTTGCTGCAATTAATGCTGCAAGTGTTTTGGGGTATGCTTCTGCCAGGTTTCTCCAGAGTTAGCCCTACCACTCTTGGGGGTTTTTTTCTGACTGATGCTCTCTTCGCCCTTTGATGCACGGAATATTTATATTGCCCTTTTCAGATAATGAATTAAGTAGATCTCAAGGACTTGTGTTACATGCCTGAATACAAATGCTTACCTCACTTTGCAGATTTTTATATAAAACAAAAACTTGAATCCTGTTATTTCCACTTCACAATCATGCAGTAATCTGTGTTGGTCTATCATGTAAAATCCCATCAGATATCATGTTTGTAATTCTAATATGTCACAATGTGTAAAAGACAAAAGTATGAAAACCTTTGCTAGACACTTACACCAAGTAGTTCACCAAATTAGAACATGAAATGTTTAGTAGGCAGTCAAAATCTGGACATAATTTGTATTCCGTTGACACAGTCTATGAATAAAACCTCAGCAAAAACCATATGAAAAAATAATTGCCTCCTAAACCTAATAACTGGTTTTGCCACCATTATCACCAATAGCTACCATCAAGCGTTATTGGTAACTTGCATTAGTTTTTTTTTGCTTTGGAGGAAGTTTGGTCCAATCTTCTTTGCAGATTATTTGTATTTCAGCCACAATTACACAGGTGGCAGAAAAGAAAAGAATCCATGGTTCCATCAGTTATGGCAAATCATGTCCAAGCAGCAAAGCATCCGCTGACCATGACTCTAACCCCAACATCTCTGACTGCTGCTTCTTTTTCTAAAATGTTGTGTTAGTGTGATGTCGGATGTAATGAAAAGCAAACATTCCAAAAAGTTCTAGTTTTGTCTTGTCTGTCCACAGAATATTGTTCTAAAAGTCTTGGGAATCATGAAGATGTTTTTTGAAATGTTTTTGCATCATTTTTAGTTTGCAGTTTTTTTTTTTTTGTTTTTTTTTCAGAAATCCCCCTGGATACAATTGGTGCCCAGTTTGTACTTGTTGAACATAGACAGTCATCTTAACTGAGGCAAGTGAGGTCTGGAAGTGCTTTAGATGTTGTTCTTGGGCTTCCTTGACCTGATGTGTCGTTCTTGGAGTAATTTCAGTTAGCCAGCCACTCCTGGGAAGGTTCACAATATTTCCTCCATTTGTGAATAATGGCTGACATTGTGATTTGTTCCAAAGCCTCAGAAATGGCCTTGTAGCCCTTTCTAGACTGATGTCAACTACTTTGTTTGTCATCTGTTCTTGAATTTGTTTTTATCAAAGGCTGATTTGTTGCTTTTTTAGATCTTTTGGTTGATTTTGTTGTCAGACAGGTTTGTATTTAAATGATTTCTTAAATCTATTGGTCATGCAGTAGTCAGGCCTGGGTGGGAAGAATGAAATTAAACACAGCATTTGGTTATCTGGTTAGTCATAGTTAATTAAGAAGGGGGTAAATTTTGTTTCACACAGGGCCATAAAACTGTATTGTATAATTACACATTATCTTTGTCTGACATTAAATCTGGATTAAGGAGACATGAAGGTTTGAGAAAAAGATAAACTGAAGAAAACTGTAAAGAGGTCAGATTCTTTTGCATGGTATTATGTCCTCTTTTGGTGATGCTGAGGACCTTGCAGCAAGTTTGTAACTCATGCACTCTACAGGCAGTTGATAATCACACTTGTATACAAGCCCATTTGGTTACTTGTATGAAAGAAAAGCTTGACTGTATTCAGCTCTGTATATTGGAGTAACAGTTGATATTTTATAAAACAATTATGACAAGAGCAACACATTGATTTGGTCTATCATTCTGTCAACTTTACTATTTGCACTAATAATGACTGGTAAATAAAGTGAATTAAATTAGCAATAATGATGACAGTGTTTACAGCCTTGCAACAATAATCACTTCAAGATATTGACAAACATGTCATCTTCAGTGTTCTGTCTTTTATCAGCTCTGTGAATCTGTCAGGATGAAATATTTACCCTCCAAGCATAAAGGATCTCAGGCTCCGACTGAGCTCAGCCCATCGGGAAGCAGATAAAAATTCAGCTGACAGATAAAATTTGTCTATTTTTAGAGGCCAAACCAAATTCCCTAATCTTCCTGGGAATCCTGGATGAATAGGAAATCATATCCTACAACTAAAGTCTGCTGAGCATCCAACACACTTAGAGGCTGATTATGTGTTTGTTAGTCTTTAAGTGATTATTTGTGGATACTATTGCGCAGTTCTGCATATCTCCTATGTATGGTAAGGGTAGGAGATAAGACAAAATGAAACCATCGGAGATAAGACAAAATGAAACCATCCTTCAGCCTGTCACAGTCTACACTGTGCATATTAATTAGCCTGTTTAACTCATGAGCTGATCTGAAGAGAGAAAACTCATCCACGTGTCACAAACCTGCCACCTGACAATAAAAACAGTGATTTACTCTAAGATGAACTTTTGGTGTGGGTAAATCAAAACAATGACTCCAAACCTATTTTCATGACCTATTTTTGTTGGTCTCAGATCACATTTTGAGGCCTTCATTATTTAGGTTATCTAAAACTATCAACATTTTTTGTAATGAACAGCTACGTTGATAAAGTATTTGCTTATTGATGATCTGAAGAGATATAAAAGCTTAGCAGGTTGAAAAGTATCAAGAGAGGAAGCAGCAATACTCCCTTTCTATGTCATTTAGCTCCTGTCAGTGTACCTGTCAGCTGGTGGAGCGGACTGTCTCTACCTAACAGAATGTGTTTGTTACACATCGGATATTAAGAAACCTTTTAAAAAATATTTGGTTATACTTGTCAACAATTGTGAACATCCTGCTGTAATTTAGTTAAATTGCAATCCAACCTGTAAACAAAGTAGTTTTTCTTGTCTGGGTGCCTGAAGAACATAGAGTAATAATGCTCAGTGCTAAACTTATCCAATAGATGTCTTAAAACCTTGAAGGCACATTGTAATTAACCAGACACTCGTTTGGTCTGTCAATAAATTTAAACAAGTAACTTGTGTTCATTGTAAAAATATGTCAGCTGGACAATATTGGTGAAGCAGTTCTTACAGAATGAGAAAAAAACCCTTTTATTTTTTTAAAGGGGGGAGATTATTGGATTGTTCCTCTTTGGTTAGTAGTTCTTTTGTGTCTTAGTCAAATTCCATTTGTGTTAATTAGTCTCCCTCCATCAACTTCCCTGCTTTCTTCACACCTCGTTCTAATTTGGTCTGACTAGTTCATATGGTTCCTATGTCATTTTCCACCCCTGCATCAGTATTTTATCATTGTTCATTGCTGGATTCTTCAATTGCTATGCTGTACTTTGTGCGTCTTTAATGAACATCACACCATTTAGTTCTTTAGTCTCCTCTTGATGGAAAAAAAGGAAAATTATGCAGGTCATAACAAGATCAAGGAGATCACCTAGTGTGGTGCTGGAGTAGCAAGATATTTAACGTGTAGTTGCATCCTGACGCAATCCAAGAACTGTGCCAGGTCAAGGCTGGGGTGTGGAGCACATGTGGTATAATTATCATGGGAACTTGCTGCATGTGTGTAGAGTGCATCAGGAGCATTTATGAGTGTCTCAGTGATTTTAAAAGTAGAGCACACTATTTGAAGAGTAATAAGAGCACAGCAGCAATATGGCTGCCTTATTGGGATTTAACTATGTTCTCATTCAGTCAACTTTCTGAATCTAAACACATCTAAGCACAAAGCTTCCTAAAAATGAATGATTTCCTGTACTTCAAGGAACACATTTTCCCATGCTGGCTACTGGCTTAGTTTTGCCCGTAGGTTTTAGTTGTTGCTGCTACACATGCACCGTGTCTCCAGTGATGCGTTTTTACTATTTCTGCTATGTCTGCCACTATGTCCACAATGAAGCCGGTGGAGGTGGAAGCACTTACTTTGCCTCACAGTGCCATTAATCTGTACAATGACAATGTTGAGGCACATTTTTTTAGATGATAAAGCACAGCCTGAAGCAAATTTTGTGTACCGCTTTCCTGTTAAAGCTAGAGCCAATGATGGATGTTCCAACAGTGTTTCACAAGACAACTGCTGAAACGGTCGAGGTCTAGTTGGGTGGATCTAGTACAAGACTCTAAATAGAAGAGCACACCTAATGATTTCCCAGAAACTATAATGGAAAAAACTTTTCCTTCTCAGTGATAAGTTATTTCGTCCTTACTTCCACATTGCCTCCATTAATGCCAACAGCAACTTTTCAAACACGTGAGGTCTTAGAGAAACTGTCGGATGATTTTATATATTTTTTTATATTTCATTAATATTTTACCACACTTCTAGCACTGTTATTAAAACAAAATAGAAAATGCACTCATTGAAAATACATGAGTACATTTTTAATGGGGAAATCAGTTTAACTTCATTTATTTTCACAGGGCAAGTTTGTTAAAAATAGAAATTTCCGATGTAATTCAAAGAGGTTTGTGTTTGAGCCGTGAGTGGACATAAAAACAGACATTGGGACTTTTGTGTTAAGAAATGTGTTATGTTTCCCTTTTAGCGCCAGCCAGTCTTTGATATCACATAATTTGTATTCAGACAGTTAAATTAGTCTGTTTTCGTTTTTTGAAGGGCCCTCACAGAGTAAAAACGTTTTTGCATGTGACAATCTGCTGCTTTTTCTTCTACTTCTTCTAACTAAAGTAGCATTGCTGTAAAGAAAATGTTTTGTTTAATCGGCATTGCGTATAAGTCTTGTAAAACATGAACAAAACAAAGTTCAGGGCCCGTGCTCAGAAAGATTCTTAGAGAGCTCCGATCTTGGCCTAAAATGTCCTGCCAAGCAGCTTTAGCTTCAGACTGATTCAGTTCGCTGTTGAGAAACTCCTGTCTTAGTGAGGAGGTGTGGTTGACCCAGTTGCTAGGTGTGACGTTGTCTTCTAAGAGCTGTGACAAAGATATATATATATATATATATACATATACATATATCACCTGTCTGGATTTACCTGTGATCTCCTTGTATAAAGAGGTTTAATTTGGCAAAACGGCCAAAATAAAACGAAGAATAAAAGGTCAAGAAAGCTGAACTGGATAGAGGAGCAGAGCCTGCTGGTGGATGAGAAGAGATGAATATTCATGGTTTTTCATTATTTGTTCTGTTATTTATTTATCCTTCTTAATATTACCTTACTAGAGGTAAACCTTTAATCTGTCCTGCTGCTAAAACTATTTAGTTTCCCCCTTGGGTGATTATAAAGTTGATCTTATCACTACATTATTAATTGTATGATTGTTACAGAAGTTTATGTGCTCATTTACTCGACTGTTTAGGGGGTGAATCCCTGCATGATCAAGCCGGCAGCTTCTTGTTAATTCACTGTTGTTCCTTGCATGGAGAATTTTCTCTTTTCTCTCTGTCTATCCACTATTTTCTCCGCTTAAGACACTTTTAGGCTCTCTAAGACTCTTGCTGACTGCTCCTAACAGTTTTTCACATTAGGAGCTCTCTTAAGGCCTAAGGTGCTTTGTGAAAAACTTTTATCTTACTGAGGTAAAATTCTAAGAAAACTCTTCTTAAAATTATGTCACTGGGAGCTACTTTTAGTATTAAGATTCTTTGATAAAACAGCCCCAGATGTTTTAAGTGAAAATGTGTTTTGTTTCCAGTTAGCAGTGTCTTTGATAAAACTTCACATCTGCTTTAAATGTATTCTGTGGCCTTTAAGGAAAGGTTTGCTTAAAGTTTGTTTTAAATAAATGCTGGTCAACCAACCTGCATCTGCACTTTGAGTGACAACCTAATAAGCATTTACAGTCGACAGATAATACTTTTAAATGGTACTTTCCATGGTTACACCACAAATTACACCCACTGAAAAAGAAAACATTCCCATTAATGGCCTTTTCTAGAAATATGGGCAGCACTGAAGGCTTTAATGTTGCATAAGGAATAAACATGTCTTAGGTTACAGTTGGTCTAATGCAGAGCCATCTTTCTCATTGCCTCTTCAGCTCCCTAATAGGATTTTTGGTGCCTCCAACATATCATTGGCTTTATTAACAGAAAGTTGAACTGAACCAGAAATGCATGTGTTCATGGGTATCTGATTACATAATAAATGACCACATTCATAATTGTGCCAATCCATCTTTCCACAAAAAACTTTTAGTGAAACACATTTTCCGCATTTTTTGACAACATAGTTGCTCCACTTAAGGTTTACCTCTGCGGGATAGAAAAAGTGCCATAATATGGTACATTTTAGGTTTAGATCCCTGACAAAGATGGCTTTTTTTGCCAGCCTCTGATACTCATTAAAGCTTGTTTAATGTTATGGGTTTAGCTTGGAAAAAAGGATCCTGTTACCATAAAGGGTGGGGAATGTTAGGGAGAAAGATACAAGCTCTAGAGTTTCACACACTTGCATGTGGTTGCATGTCGCCAGAAGCTGGAGTTAATACTTTGCAGAGCCCTATTTGCTAATGAGACAGTACTTATTTGTTTCCTATGACATTTCAGAAGCTTGGAGCAAACTGAGAGAGGGATCGTTGCACAATCTTTCTGGATAATCCAAAGTCCTGGCACCTGTCCTATCCTCTCTTCTCATCATCAAACCACTCATAGGTTTTAGGTGTAGGGACTGAGAAGACTGTGAAAGAAGATGGAATTCTGGTTGCAGGTTTGTTTGAGAACTGTTTGAGCCTGTGTACAGATTAGAAATAGAGACGCTGTGATCGCTGTGACACAGAGATAAACCTCTGTGGAATCTGTAATACTATAACATAATAAAGACACAAAAGTTCACTTACCTTTGCTGACTTCCCGCATGGCTTCCAAATTTTCCTCCACACTGGGTCCCAGGGCCTCCGGAAGAGAAACAGGCCCACAGTATCATAGATACTTTGCCATATTTAACATTAGACATGAAATGCTTTTCCACATATGTATCCTTTGTTTGTTTGTTTCACCTGACCAAAGCACATGGTTCCCGTTAAAGTCCAAGTAGAGTTTGCAAAACACCAGTTGTTTATGTTTGTGATGGAGGGATGGACAAGGCTTTTTCTCTGGCATGTTATCAAAACAACTAGTTGGCCTGTAGATGACATCTAACGCTTAATATGGAGACCAGTAGGTACTTTCTGTTGCAATTTGTTGTAATGAAGATTGGCATACATCTGCCTTACTTGGATGACATGTTCTCTTGTCTTTCCCATTTTAAAAAGGGCTAAAAAAAACTGGCCCTCTAAAGGAAACCCGATTGTACCGCTGGGTTTTTTTTTAAAACAATTACTACTTGTAAGAATATTCCCACTGCTGAATAAATGTACTCAATTTTATTTTTTACATTTTGTCAGTGTGAGAGTATGCTACTTCAACAAAGGCTGAAGGCCATTTACACTTTTTTTTTTTTTTACCAGCGCTCGCACAATTTGTATTTATATTTCACTTATTAGGAGTGTATAGACATTCAGTTCTTTCCATCTGCACAGTTTGTTTTCTTCTCTGTCTTGTCTAATTATACTTTCTTTTATAAAGAAACCAGTATTTCTTCACATATCAAAGGTCTTGGGTTCAAATCCCAGCTGGGGCTTTTTTGTGTGGAGTTTTCTCTGTGGAGTTCCTTCTGTGCATGTTTAGCAGCAATCCTTTTTGCAACAGCATATTGAAAAAAGGACACATTAAAACATAACAGACAGATAAAAGCCAATACATTTATGAGTAAAAAATACATAAATACTATGTCCTTGTTACTGAATGTCCATTTACGATAGTAAATGTGCAGAGTGTAAGGTGCCTGCAATGTTCAGGCTTTCATCAGAGCTTTCACTGCCCTGGGGAGAAAGCTTTTCTTTAGTCTTTCTTTTCTTGCCCTTATGACCCTGAGTCTGCCAGGGGGCAGGGTGTCAAAAAGACACCATCTAGTGTGTGTGTAGCCAGACCTGATCTTTTTCTCAGACAAGCAGAGTAGATGTGTTCCAGGGATGGCAAAGTAGCACCGATGGTCTTTCGTCCACTCTTGGTTTTCCTGAAGGGTTGCAGGATGAAAAGCCTCTGTTCGGCCTTCTTCAGCAGCTTGTCAGAGAGACAAACCTGATCAACCCCCCCATCTGTTCCACTTCTTCCTAAATGATCACCAGGGAAGCAGGTGTTGCGCCTCTGTGTTTCCTAAAGTTTGTGAAAAGTCCTTTTGTCTTGCTAGTGTTGAGGAGTAAGTTGTTCTGACACAACGGTGCGAGGACCTGGACCTCCTTGCTGTAGGCTGCCTCATCACTGTTGGTTATCATCCCCACCACGGCTGTGTCATCTACTCCGATTTCCTAAAACAGTGTAAAACCATTCATGCTAGGGTCATGGCAGATTCTAAATTCCCCTTAGGTGGGAATGTGTCATTGTTTGTCTCAGATGTCTCTGTGTTGAGGTGTGATGGACTTGCAGTCTGTCTGGGGTGCACCGCTCCTCTCACAAAATGACTCCTGGGATAATAATGGGATCAAGCTGTTATATAGATGGATGAGTACAAAGGTTTTAAAAGTTTCAAAACAGCTAAAAGACGACATAATACAGTGCCGTCCCTCCCCCATCTGTTGCTGTGCGCTGACCCCCTCTTGCGTGGGGGCATTGGCTGACCTACTGCTGCCAACTATTTAATGTTCTCCTTCTACAGATGATGCACTTGTCCATGTTTATCAGTGTTTAACCTTGTCTCTCTCCTAGACATAGCTATTGGCTGAGCATTAACTGCGACTAAATGTATGTGCTCCCTTTCATCCTATAGAATTAAAAAACTGGCTCAGACGTCATCTGCTTAGCAGTTGTTATGTATAGGAGTCTCTGGTCACCTTCAAACTGTCGATGTGAGACTACTCCAGGAAAAGACTCTGTTGACAGAGACTTCACTGAACAGAGTAGGATTTTATTTCAACCAGGCCCATATCATAAATTACAGATCTGTGCACCGATCTGGATGAATCTTTTGCCAAATGCTGAAGAATCCCTGTTTATCTTAGTCTCTTTTAAAGACTTCCAAACAGCACATATACAGTACCATATTTGACATTCCCCAACATATGGCTTCCTTACTCTTTGGCTTCTATTGTCTATACGTTCAGGCATTCATACCTTGTCTTTTTGATCACCCTCGACAATCACTCTTGCTTAGAAATGTCCTCCAAGCTGAACCTGAAGCCTTCAGACCTAACATATTATCAGACACTACAATGAGTTTCTCTCTTAGATGAAGCCACTAGAGGAGCTACTACTGCCATTAACTTTTTACTGTACTTTAACAAAGAAAGTACTCCCGAATAAGTGCTTCTGTGTTTTGATATGTGTATGCTGTCAAACCCCCAGTCGGTTGTGGCAGATGGCTGCTCACACTGAGCCAGTTTCTGTTGGAGGTTTTCTCCTGTTAAAAGGGAGTTTTCCTTTCTGCTGTCACTACATGCATGCGCAGTATGAGAGACTGCTGCGTCGTCAACGTTACAATGCATGCGACAGTCCACTAAGGTCCACTAAGGTTGCATGCTTATGGACTGTGTCCATAAGCATGCAACAGGTCAAATAAAAAGTGTTAGTCTTTGAAATGTTCCAACAAGTAAAAACATTATTTTAGACATTTGTGCCACTGAGCCAAATGAATTTGGTGTATGATAAAAAAAGTTTAATCTTATTCATGGCTGTGTTTGTTACTTCCTTTTGTTACTTTCCTTTTTCTCCCCCACTGACACATAAAGCCTCCCTCTTTTTTTATTTAAAAACTGTTCATTTAAAATTCACAACCTCCTCTGGAGCACATACTCAATAACCCCGGTCTCCAGGGACTCACCGGTCTATGAATGATAATCACTTGTAATTAACGCTCAGCTCAGTTTCTCTCTTCCCGATTTTAAGAGTTCAAATCAGTTTCTCGTCTCTTTTCAATTTCTCTCAGACTAACGCGTTGGGATTAAATTGACAGTTTGAAGCCTCTAAACAACTCAATTAAAACTGACTCAGACTCCATCAGTGAATGGTGGCCAGAATTCACTCTGTTAATCTGCAGCAGGATGAGCCTGACTTGAAGAAAATGTGCTGTTTCTGTTCAACTGAATGAGTGAATTACAGAACCAGAATATGAGTTTTCAGTAGTAATATTAAGTATTAATACAAGTCACGTGTGACGACCTGTATAAGACCTCTGTATATAAGTAGGAGTATTTGCAGTTGGCTACCCTGGAGCATAGGAAGGTCTAGGAAGGAAAGACATCGGCCATGACATTGGAAAAAGCAACTCATGCTGCCCGTCAATCTGGGAAGGTTTTAGGGGCCTTTCCAAACTACTTGAACTTCATCATTCTGTACAGGGAAAGATTATTCACAAGTGGAAAACATTTAAAGTTGTCAGCTTTCTTAAATGCTTCCCACTCGATCTTCTTGACTGAACAAATATGGCTTGTTTTAGATGCAATAAAGGCAAAAGCATGTCCTCCCTAAAAAGAATATGACAGCATGACTAAAGTTTGCAAAGTTATATCATAATGAGCCTCAAGACTTTTCGAAGCATATTCTTTATTCAGGTTAGGCAAAAAAGAGGTATTTGGCTATAATGTGCAACAGGTTGTAAAGCATTTTTTCAAACAAATCTATTATAGTAAAATCTGTTAATTTCTACTGCAGGTTTCATCCATCTGCAGGATATGATTGGCAGTGGCTGACTGCATGTCTGATGCAGTGGCGGATGCTTGTCTTTCAAGGAGGGGAAGCTCAATTTCAAGATCGCTGATTCGTTGATTTGCTCATTTCGCTGTCAGTCAAAAAGGGATTCAGCCTCAGACAGATCATCCAATCATCATGCAGAAGCTGAGCGTCCGGGCCAGCCGAGGCCAGCCCACTGCCCCATAGACCCCCAGAGATGCTGAGCGTCCGATGGGCGGGACAAAGCCCAGCATTTTTGCTTCACTATTGAACTCACTGTTTAAAGCGCTGTGAAGCTGTGGGAATGAGTGAGAGGAAAGCCGCGTCGTTACCAGTGATAAGAAGCAACAAAAGTTGAGCGCGTTGTGGCGCATATTTAGTCAATGACATGTACACACAATAGTATATATTTGATCAGTTATTTTTTGACATTTTAGGGGAAGCTGAGCTTCCCTTGCAGTCTTAGAGCAATCGCCACTGGTCTGATGGGATTTGCCTTCATCTTCACTGCTAATTGAGTGAACTCTCACCTTCCTTTGCTTGATTGTTGAATCCATCTGAGTGCAGAATTGGAAACAGTGTGTGAAAACAGCATCTTTCTCTTCTTCACTTCAACATAATCCAATAAGGTTCATGAAATTGAATATTAATGTATTTTTAATCTCCTTCTTCAGATCATCTGTTCTTTAAAAACAGAATGTTTGTATGAATGTACTGTTTTGTGCTTACCAGCAGTTATTAAAGTACAGTACATCTGGAAAGTTTTCACAGTGCTGCACTTTTTTCACATTAAGTTACAACCTTATTCCATATGGTATTAAATTAATCTCTTTTCTGTTTGAGAATTTGTTACAAAATTTACACTAGAAAATTAAGAAATCAGAATCCAAACCTACATGGCCCTACGTGAAAAAGGGATTGCCCCCTAAACCTAATAACTGGTTTATCCACCTTTAGCAGCAACAACTGCAATCAAGCGTTTGCAATAACTTGCAATGAGTCTTTTACAGCACTGTGGAGAGGTTAAAAAAGGGGTTTAAAAAAAAAGGTGATCGCAAAGTTGTTTTTGGACCTCCTCATTTCTCCCACCTCACTCTGCCGCAGATTGGAGGCTGCAAATCGGCTGAAGGACTGGCTGGAAAAATGGGGTCATTTTTTTCCGCAGAATCCACTAACCCCAGAGACCGTCGAAACTGAGCGTCAGACAGCTTTGGCAGAGATCTCTGCTTCGCGCCTGAAGCTTCCTGCTCCCTCATCCCCTATTCACATAGGGTCGACGCAACACTTCGGCTCCTGGTAACACCGCTGATCAGCCGTCGACGCTGCTGCCAGCTCCTGGTCCTCTTTGTGATCCTGTTCCTGAGCGGTTCGAGGATGAGCCGCTGCCAGATCCTGCTCCTGTTCCTCGGGAATGAGCTGCCTCCGCTCCTGCTTCCTGGAGGGGTTTGAGGACGAGCCGCCTCTCCTTCCTCTTCCTGTCCTGGAGGAGATCAAAGGCGAGCTGCCTCCACATCCTGTTTCTGTCTAGGAGGAACTGCCTTCACTTCCTGTTCCTGTTTCTGAGCAGTTTGAGGACAAACCGTTGCCTGATCCTGTTCCTGAGTGGTTCGCGGATGAACTGGTGCCTAATTCTGTTTCTGTTCCGAAGGACAAGCTGCCTCCACTCCTCCTTCCAGTTCCAGAGGGGTTCGAGGACGAACCACCTCTCCTTCCAGCTCCAGAGTGGTTTGAGGACGGACCGCCTCTCCTTCTAGTTCCTGAGTTCCGTGAGGGGTGTGAGGCCGCACTGCCTCCATCTGCTTAGCATCAGCGCTCTGCCGGAGGGCTCCAGGGCCCTGCCGCAGGTCTACATGGCTCAGCCGCAGATCTTTACAGTCTTGCCAAAGGTCCCAGCGGTTTCTGCACCGCTCTCTAGGGGTTCACCATAGTTCCGGGTCTCCAGAGCTTCACTGCCGGCTTCCTCATGGCCATCCTCCAGACCACCTGCTCCAAGGGTCTTCTACACAGCTGGGCCGGTCTCAAGACAAGATTGGTCGGGGGTGCTTCTGGTCTCGCCGTCGTCCTTCTAGACTCTGGGTCTCCCCGGGACGTCCTCCCGGCCGTCCGCCTGAACGCTGTGCCTGCATGGGACAACCTCCGGGCCATCCGCCTGCACTCTATGTCTGCTCTGGGTTTTGCATGTGTTGGGACCCACAGCCATGGATTTCAACATTAAACTCCAGTACAAACTTTTCTGGAACTTTCAAAATAAATTGCATTAACCTACTTCCAGCACAGCCAAGCAAACTGTAGCAGCGGAGTTCCCATGATGCCACTGGCGGCATAAAAGCACCCCTTCCAATGGTCCGATATCTTCCACGCTGGTGATCATCGGAATAGGAGGAGAGGGCGTGCTAATGTCTCTTTGCTGGCAAACAGACATAAACTCTTCAACTGGATCCAACGGTGTCATAAGATCATGCGATCATATGCACAAGATATGTAGAAATAAATCACTCTGTGTATCCGGTGATTTTCATTCATGAACGGACTAATCAAGGTACAAGCATTGCTTGACTGTTCTCTCTGAGATCTGCAGAAGCGAACTGTTTCCAGAGAGTTCCCAGCAGGACGCCGTGTGCAGCTGTTTCCCAAGGAAGGACAACGGAGACCGCATTACGGCAGTTAACGTGCAGTGTGGTCAGCGGACAGAATGGGCCGCCAAGCCACTGTTCCGGAGGTTAGCTGCCAGCTAACCACCTCGTTCATGGAGCTCTCTTCAAACTTCATCGTCACCCGAACAACTCCTCAGCATCGTTCATATGACGTTAGGTTTTGGGTAGAGAGATAGAAGTAATAGAGAAAGATTAATGATCTAAACGTTTTTCATTTTATGAAGTTTGGTTTTGTTTGTGTTGAACTCAGCTATCTTGGTGCTAGCAGAATATCTGCAGCACACGTGCTCAGGTTGTGTTCTTTGTTTGCATGTTTTTAAAGTTAAGACAAACTTTACTTAAAGGGTGATTTTAAAAAGAAAGTTGACCATAATGCACTGTCCGTGCTTATGCATTTTAACCCTGGTATTTTAAAGGTATGTGTTTGATTCTGGTGCTAAGCTATTAGCTTCTTTTGTTAGCTCAACGGCTAACCAGTAAGAACAGGTGCTTGCTACTAAAGAGTATTTAACAGAAAGGTTGTTAGTTTTCAAGCTAGTCAGCTAGGTATTGCCTAAGTTGGTTCCAAGTCTAACTTCATGTCACCTCCAGATTCTTCAAGATAATCCTTGGTTCTCAAACATAAATAACATTGCATGGTAATATTGCATCATTCTTTTGGTCATGATTTTCAATCATCTTTAATCAACTTGTTTATATTGTACAAAGCCCATTAGTCTTCCCTGTTCTTTAATTCTGCTTGGTAGTTAGTTGGATTGTTTTAGCATAGTAAAGAGTTTGTTGATTGAAATATGTTTGACTTTGAGTTGACTTATTTTTGTTAATAAATTCTTGTA
>JAHUTJ010016896.1:0-32942 GCA_036250325.1 Characodon lateralis | reverse complement strand
ACTCGGGTGAAGAGAGGGGCTGAGCTGTCCACTGATCACCACCTGGTGGTGAGTTGGATCCGCTGGGGGAGGAGAAAGCCGGACAGACTTGGCAGGCCCAAGCGCATAGTGAGGGTCTGCTGGGAACATCTGGCGGACCCCTTGGCCAGGAAGCCAGGGTTCGACTATCGGCCGGACTCTCCTCTCCAATACCCTGGCGTAGGCCAAAGCATCCCATCCTTTGAGGGCTGGAGTTGCACACCCCTATTTTAAATGCTTTCCTGCACATAAGGAGACCTAATGTCACAGATTATATGAGAGTAACAGAGGTGTCTAATTAAATTGATAATTTCTGCTTTTGACAATAGAAGCTTAACTCTAGTAGCCACCTTTGCACTATCAAAATTTAAAGTGAACCCAAAGCTCAGTTGAACCACATTGTGACTTCCACATTGTAGAAAATGAACTGTTCTTGCAACTGATAATAACAACAGACATAAAAAAATCTAACACTGAATATAATCAAGGAGTGAGCTTCCAATTAGCACCATATTCAGGATGTGCGCTTGAATATTGCAGCACAGAGAGTAGAACCATGCAGTGGTGTCCTGCTGTTTGTGATGAAATCACAGTGTTAAAGCACTCCCCATGTAATGCCCAAATTTGTAGTCCTCCAGTAGCACCATGAATGGACTTCATGTGAGCCACAGTTCAGTGTGTCAGGCTTGGAGGGACTATGTCTTTCTAAAACCAAAAAAAAAAAGTGAAGTAGATTAAAGCAAACACTAACTTTCACCACCTTACTTAAAAGCAAGATATGCTTGGGGTGTTTTACTTCAAAAAATTTGAAAAGAGAAATACAGTATGTCAGTGGAAGCGTCTATACTCCACAAGAAACAATGACTCGAAATGAGTTAATTACAGTATAGCACAAGGTTAATGAGTATCAGTAACAAGAGTAAGCAGGATAGGAAGGGGTTTCATTTTCTTTTCTTTTAGGCATCTAATAATGAATAACAAGCCCAAATAATGTAAGGCGTTTGGAAGCTATTGTATGTGATCACAAAGGTTGTCGCAAAAAGCAGTGTGCTAAGGCGCAGAGCAGGCAAAACTTTAGAGGCATGATTGTGTTAAATAAACCTTAACAAAAGCAAAGAATTCAGATGAAATAAACATCTAACCCATCTGAACAGAAGGTGTCATGAAGCTCGGCAACAAAAGTGTGACATGGCAGCAATCTGGGACAAAGCATACCCTTTGAAGTATTTATGAGAAGGTTAACAGAATCTGAAGCACATTGGAAAGAAAAATAACTAAGAAATTTGAAAATGCAGATAAACTTAAAAAAACAGGCAAACAAATGTAAAATAAGCAATGTGAATAACAAAAGCAACATAAAACCAAAACTACAACAAAATCCAGACCATGACATATCAACCCTGTGCACATTATGTTTAATGCAACTGGTGTAACAGTTCTAACGTCCTTCTTTAGTCCCCTTCGTTTAACTGGTTTGATTCTAAATATAAATAAAAAACTGACAGGAGGATACTGGCACTAATGTCAACAAGGGATACTCAACATACCAAACCAGATACTGCTTTGCCAAAAATATGTATACAAATTGTATTTTAAAATTCAGTCACAAATGCTAAAAACTTGTCATTTGGCTTTAAAAGCAACAGTAGAGGGGGGCTGTTTTTTAAGTCACACAACAATGAATGCCCAAAAGTGCTCCATCTGTAGTAAAGTGCCACATCTGGAGATTAAGACTGGTTTACATGAGAACATCTTAGCAAACATGGAGAACAGAACATGGCTTCTACTCAAACCCTTTTAGACTCATTAAAAAATAATGCATTAACAAAAAATGAGTAACCCATAAAACAACTAAGCATACACCACAAGCAATGAATATTAACACAATCACAGAACTTAAAGAAAACTCCACAAATGCTCAATTGGCCATTTAAGTGCTGAGGTTTACAAACACTAACCATATTCCCTAATTTAATGTGGGGAAAATATTGAGTAGCTAGAGAAAAGTACAGCTAAACACAAATTACCACACTAAAAAGTTCAAAACATTTTACAAGCATTTGGATGAAATTAACGGGGAATGTACAAAAGTACATGGGCTAACCTCCTGTCTGCTACTCTGGAGGACGCAAAGAACAGAGGGATAACCAGACACTGCTACTGGGGCAGCAGCACAAAGGGTTTTATTTTTCTTCGCTTTATAGCTGCTGTAAACCATGGCAATCAGACAAAGAGTTGAGATGAAACATTTTGTAATTTTCCAGTCATGATTGAGTAATTGTAAAGATGAATACAATCTGGTTGCCATAACATACAATTATTTTAATGCAGTTAGAGTTTTGAAAATAGACCTAGATCTAGCCCAATCACTGGCCTGTTGATTTCCAAAATAAATAGAAGCAAAATTTCCTTCTCAAAATATGACAGTAACAGTAAGAGAGACTGATCTGATATAAATTGATATGAGCAGACGAGGACACGGTGTAGAGCTGAAATACATACATCCTACCGTGTTATTTGATGACAGCTGGATTGTCTTTGCTTTGATAATTTCTCTGTTTACTCATCCAGTAAATGATTAAATGTTTTGTTAGATTTCTTTGTCTCTGTTTGTTACAGTTTACAACAGCTCAGAAACATATCCTTTTTTGGACATTAAACATTTGTGGTACTCCAGAAGCAGTGTCTGGGTATTGATGCATGACACATGAAGCTTTATTAAACAGTATGCTTTGCATCAATTTGCTTTGCTAAAAACCTATATTTGCCGTTACCAGGGACAATAAGAAAGTGATGAGCTTTCGTATTCCGATCTACTGGAAGTAACACAAATTACACTGTGAACGCGATGGATGATAAATCTGAAGTGGTAAAAACGGAGGCGCTAAAATCAAGGTAGTGAATGAAAACAGACAATGTTAAATTTGATAACCTTAATATTTGTAACATTAATATTCACCATGTTATCCTTTAAATAACCTTGAAATTCACGGATCCTAATTTTCACAGAGGCAAAATTAATCACATGTTGGTTTTTACAGCACTCAATTTAACAATGTCCAGTATGTCACGCCTTCAATTAATTCCAAGTTATTTTTGTTACTTGAGTAAGATTATAACACCTCAATTTGTAAACTGGATCACCTCATTCAATAGCTGAGAGAAAAAAAAAATTAAATACTAGTTTTCTTTCTCCACAACAAGCTCTGAGCACAGAGTAATCTTAGATTAAATTGGCACCTCTATTGTAGATTGTGCATTGTCCACAAAATCTGTTGCTCAGAGGCAATTATCAGGTCACAGTGAATCTCAGCTGTGGCCACAATGGGCAATCGTTGCTGGAAGTCTGGTATTTTTTAGTCCTTTTGACAAATACAGCAACACCTATGCTTAGCATGACCCACTTTTGCTCTCAACTTTCTTCAAGCTGAGGTAAACACACTTGCCAGGCTCAAAGGAGTGTGCCTCTTGCATGCAAAAGTGTGATTGGAACGACAACTTGCTGGTTATCAATCAGATCAGACCTTTTAGACTGCTGACAAAAGATCTCAGAGTAAGAGCTAAATGTAAAGACTCACAGGTAAATAAAGATTCACACATCTAGATTTAGATACATATTGCCTTCTTGGTAAACAGATACTGTACAGGAATGTCACAAATTTATATTTTTAGAATGTATTCACAAATACTCTGGAAAATAATTGACTGTTCCTTAACACAACATCGGACGAGTTTAAATAGTAACATGCACTTTTGTTCATCTTCAAAATAAACTTTAACATAACCAAATCAATCATTTGAGCAGATTATTATTTATTATATTTATAAGGTATCTGAGTTTACATTTTGAAAACCCATTCAGTTGATGTTTTAAACAAATACATTATTTTTCTCTGCAAGCATATATCATGTTCCTCAGATTCTCAAAATATAATTTAAGGCAGATAGATTTCTGAAAGTTCAAAGAGATTACTTTTGTTTATCTCCAAAACATTTGATCAATAGTGTAGTGCACATAACGCAATGTTATCTACATTTTTTAAACATCAAAACGGCATTGGGATGAATGGATTATGGTTATAATCTCCAGCTAATATATTTCTGTGCTCAGATGGATTTTTGAGGTTGGGTTGAAGTCATAAATATTTTTTTGATAAAGCTCAAAATGTCTCTTCTGCTGGAGTATACAGTCATATGGTATAGTGTACTCATGGTATAGTATTTCTAGATAAGATCAATAAAGCTATAAATTTATTTTGTAGTTTAAAAAAAATGCAGAAAATACAGACTTGGATAATTTCCTTTTTATCTTTGGCTTTCTCTTTTGCATTTTGAAGCTGTATTTACAATATGCTTGCCATCCACCATCTTTAAATGTCAATTAATGTCTTGCCAGGTGTGAACACGTGAGAGTATGGATGTTAGGTTGCCGTGTGTGTATATCTGTGAACCAAAACAGAAAAAAGTATTTATAATGGTGTTGTTTAACACTATAATGTAACACATACAATAGTATTACAACACGCAAAGTTTCTGCAATATTGCTGTGTACTAAAATGCCTTTTTATTATCATTGTTATTAGAATTTGTGAAATAATAAAAATGCCAGTCTGCATGGTGGAACAGGTGGTAGCACTGTTGCCTTGCAGCAAGAAGGTCCTGGGTTCAATTCCCAGCTGTGGGCTTCCTCCCGCTGTCCAAAGACATGCCTGTTAGGTTAATTGGTAACTCTAAATTGCCCTTAGGTGTGTGAATGAGTGTGTGCATGGTTGTTTGTGTGTTGCCATGTGATGAACTGGCGACCTGTCCAGGGTGTATCCCGTCTCCAGCCCATAGACTGCTGGAGATAGGCACCAGCTTCCCAGTATGGAATAAGAGATAGAAAATGACTGACTGAATAAAAATGCCTTTATTGTGGTTTTCAGCATTTGTCATCTCTTGAATCATGGTCCATTGACTCATCTCATTATATCTGTCAGACAATATGGGAAGTTTTTGTTCTTTTAAAAATGTGTTAGTCATCTCCACCTCATTAAAAGTAGACGTCATTTTTTGTGCAAAATTTTTAGCATTTTTAATAACATTCTACGATCCAAAACAGTTATTAGCCTAGGAAAACTGTGCTATCAAAGCTGATTGTATGCTGATTGTGTTCACAGTGTCCAGATCATTGGAGTAAAAATGATGGATTGCCATGCAGCGGCACAGTTCAGACATTTCATTTTCATGGACCCAAATCAAAGCAGTGGGGCACAATGTGTTAAAATAACAACCAGCATATTGGTAGACAACATATGGACTCAACACCCCTCTTAAATTAGAGTGTTCACACCCTGCAGAGACTGCCGAGGTGGGAACAGACGTAAAACACAGTCAGATTGGATGTGTGTGTTGTTCTTTCTGTGGAGAAATGAAAAAAAGAACTTGTTGGATAGAAAATATTATGTGTTATGCTAAAATGACAGTTTTTTATATAGTTTTTTAAATAAGGAAGCAGGTAAATCTTTTATTGAAAAGTTTATTCTCTGTTTTTACAAGTCTATTAACAGGGTCAGTATGTGTAACACTTTGATAAAACAGCGGTAATTAGTAAAAGATTTCTTGCCTTATAGAATAATTATGATTTAGGTTATAAAAAAGGAATCACTTCTAGTTTTAGGTTTTACTGTAATCTAGGATCACAGCACTGTTTGGCACCCTCAGGTCTTGCAAATGTTAAAATGTATTCATAGAGCTACAATCAGAAAGAAGGCTCTTACTAACTTTTAATTAAAGTCGTCTCCACCTCATGAATTATTAAACACGTTAGAAAGAAAATTATTATTATATTTTTGGTTTAGTTTCATGAAAAGTGCAAAACGGGGATCAGTTAAACCGGAAAAGACATTCAAAGAACAAACCTCAGCAATTCACAGCTTTATATTGTTTTCGCTTGCATTATTGTTTTGTTTGTATTATTATGTTTAGTTTTAACTACATGCTGCAACTAAATGATGAAAATTTACAGAAGCAGTTTGGGGACGGTTTTGGTTGATTTGAAGTTCATGTAAGACTGTTTAAAACCTATCTTGCCATAAACTATATGGGAAGACACAATAATTTGTTCTTTCCGATCAGTTGGGATCACAAAATGTATTTTTATTGGTTAAATGTCAAAATAAGTGGCAGTATTATTTAGAGATTTTAAAGATTTCTTAATATGCAATTTTACTTTTGTTATGAATTTAGTGATTTGATAATATGATAAAAAGCATTGGATGAGATGAGTGTAAATAAAGTGGAGCTGTGTTTTCGAGAGTAAACTTTGTAGGTAATTATTATTATCACCACACAGGCCCAATGTTTAAAAACTAAAGGCAGAGAATATCACATTTTCAATTCTATTTTAGTTTTAATTAGTTTTTACCATTTGTTTGCTAGTTTAGTTTAGTTATTATTTTTTGAAAATGCTTAGTTTCAGTTTAGTTTTTATTAGTTTAAATGCCCAAAACGTATAGTTTTAGTCTTTTTTCTGAAATCAAATCCGGGGACATTTCCAGCTCAGAGATTAAAAGAAATAAATTTTATCAAGATATAATGAAAACATTGGTACAGTTAGTTTCATTTATTTTAAAATATTATTCATAATTAAACTATAAAAATCAAGTGTAATAGCAGGAACGTCTATCCACACTGTTGTTAGTAATCATAGTCATGTCATAGTAACCTATTAGTAATAAAACAAATAAATAGCAGTAGTAATGTCTGTCTTCTTTGCTCTCCCTTTTCTAACACTCATCTGCTCTGTCCCTGCACTTATGTTTACTCTTCTTTCGATCAGTCTTTCTATTTTACTCCTGTCTCCTCTTCTATCAGATGTTCACTATTCTAAAAGAGACATAATATAAACACAATCCTCTCCAAAAACATTAGAGCATATAACATACTGAAAAATTACAATTTAACAAATAAAAGAGGATTTTTGTTTCAGATACCCTTTAGTAGTTTGATATTTTTAGATACTAGGAAACTATGATAATCCTTTAAATATTAACGTTTCTTTAATTATTTAACTATTTTCCTCAGTTGATGAAATACCAAAATTGCCATACTTAGCGAAACGAAAAAAAAAACAAAACTATTTTTACTTGGAGTTACAGGCTCATACAACAGAAGAAACGCACATTTAACCAGGTGATTCTCTCTCCCATCTCATCATTCTCAGTTCATGCAGTTCTTGCCTCATTCACTTTCCCTGTTTCTGACTCCTTTCAGTAACTTTCATGTGTCCAAACTGAGTGGAAAACACCCCTCAGCCTGAGTTCACAAATCACTATAATAAATTAGCAAATCAACTAAAAACTAACTCAGGAAATATAAACTAAAGCTCACCAATCAATTCTAAAACATCTTACTTTGGACGAATCCTCGTTGACACTGTAGCTCCAATTTCCCAAATCAGGGAGTTGTGCTCTAGTCTTCCTATTTTCTGTTCTGTTCGTTCATAAAAACTTGGTATATTTCCATTTGTGTCCTCACCTATAGTAAAACAAAACACATCCAAGACTTTCTTTTTTTTTTTTTACCATTTTTTTGAGTGCAGACCTGTCCAGGGTGTACCCCACCTCCCCCCATAGACTGCTTGAGAAAGGCACCAGCTTCCCCGCGACCCACTATGGAAGAAGCGGTATAGAAAAGGACTGACTGACTGCCTATTTGAGTGTTGACAACACTAGTAAAGTTTCCTACCGCAATACAAACCTTAAGCGCGGCCAGGACCAGGCCATGCCAAAGCGGCGCACTCAGCTCTTCTTCTTCTACTCTGTCTGTAGCGTTAACAGCAGCGCGAGGGTCCCCTCGAGATCTCCCTCTCTCAGCAAAGTCCAAACTCAAACTAATCAATACCGAGAACAATATTTAACTTTACTGTAGGCTGTCTGTATAAGGCAGAAATTAGAATCACTTGATGTAGAATAAAGAACTCCCATGTATGAAACAATGATAAACCATTTTGTGATGCATAACTTTTTATATTCAGTTTCCGTCTTTTCTTTTGAACAAAGAAGTTCTTGTTTTTCTCTGCATTTTGGTCGAGTTTTGATTTCATTTAAATAAAAAAATTGACAGTTCGGTTGTTTTCGTGGTTTTTATTTAAAAGTCTGATGGTAAGTGATTTATTGTTCGTCCTGTCCTAATGCAAGCAGCGGGTTTTTATGTCTGTGCACCACCTGTGTAAAATCTCCCAGTCCATTAAATTGAACGCACTGATCTTCTTGGCACCTGCTCTGTTTTGGGGGTAAGCGCGCATGCGCTCTCGTGTAGGGTATGTGAAATCTCTGGTCATAAGCGGCTTTTTGAGCTGTACAGTGTTGTTGTAATTCTGCAAAATTACCTGAACCACAACTAGTTACTCTCCCTTTGCTTTTAACTGGGGTATTTAGCTGCGAGCAGACAGACATTAAACGTAGCGGTGCTCGTTTTAAAGGCTGGCCGTTCACAAAAGCCTTGGGCTCGAGGGTCGAGAAGCAAAGCAAGAGCATTGAGGCCCCAGCATAGCAGAACAGTTCAGAAACAATTTGGAATGAGGGTTAAAAAGCTATATTTATAAACAGATTAAGTCGTGTTTTAGACTGTCTATTGCTAGCAGATCTGATCTTCTTTGTGTGCTCGGGAATTGTTGCAGCCGCAACTGGTTCTGGATGACGGCTTCATTGCAGACAGCCGTTGTTCCCTCTTCCAGGTGTTACGTCGTAACAGGTGTTACGTCGATTCGCGTTTCCCCATCAGATACGGTTTCCACACACACATATATATATATATCTAGATATATATATATATATATATATATATATATATCTAGATATATATATATATATATATAAATCTATATATATATATATATATATATANATCTATCTATCTATCTATCTATCTATCTATCTATCTATCTATCTATCTATCTATCTATCTATCTATCTATCTATCTATCTATCTATCTATCTATCTATCTATCTATCTATCTATCTATCTATCTCACGATGTTTGAGCTTTCAGGGTTACCGTAGTTCCCCTGTGGCGCGAGCACAGCGCGACAGTTCCGAGCCTGAAACAAGCACGCGCCTTTTTTGCCGCGTGAGCGGCAAGGAGACGCTGGGGAAACCGTATCTGATGGGGAAACGCGAATCGACGTAACACCTGTTACGTACTGCGTACCGGCGCAGATTCTTTTAGTGGTACTCAGTACCGGACCGGACCAGCTCACTTTCACCCCTGCTTATGCATGAGAAACACAAACGAAAACTAAGCACATTATCTCTATAAATTCAGTTAATTTTAGTTAGTTTTGTGAACACTCATAACAGTTTCAGTTAGTTTTCATGAAAGCATAGCCACAACATTCCCTCTTCATAAATTTGGTCTACTTGTGTCAAGCTGGGCTTCTAGGGTTCTGTTCAATAACAAGCGAGGCTCCACTATTTATAACAGATAAAGAGGCATAACTGAGTATGAGCAGTACTAAAAGATCTGACATCTACTGTACTTGTCTTGTTAGATATCAGTATTGTTTAAATGACTAATTACACAATGCACTTACAAATGTTGTGTTTTTCTTTTTTATTCAATATCTGTATGTCTAGTGGCATTAAAATTAAACTCCACAATACATATTTCTGTATTTCTAGTAGACCTATTGCTAATAACAAATGTAACCAATCATCTGCAGGCTCCAAATATGTCCTAAAATGCCATAAACCCAGGTGACTTTGCACTGTCTGCTTTTGAATTCCGACAATATAGAGGTACTCAAACCTTTGAAGAACAGAAAAGAAGTTACTCACCTCATGATAAATGGCTAGGGATGGGTACCGAATTCGGTACTTTTACCAAGTACCATGTTTCGGTACCTAAACATGTCATTGTGACACTGAGGGAGTGGAAGAGTGGGCGATTTTCTATGTTGGACATGAACACAGCATTGCACGCACAAGAAGTAATGACGTCAGCAGCCGCTGGTACAGTGAACAAAGCTTGGCTGATACCTAGACTTTTCAAAGTGCGATGCAGATTACACTCGCTACAATATTTGTGACGCGAAGTGCAAGGCCAGCAGCGGGAATACTTATAATCTGAAGAAGCACTTGGTTAAGCACCAGATTTTCCTCAAGTCTGAAGATCTACGGCTACAACTCCTTCATTTGGCACAGTCAGTACACTGGCATCGGTTAGGCACTTGTCGTCTGCAGCCAACAACATGGCTAAGTTTTGATTTGTGCATTATTAAGAGAAAACACTGTTTAGTCAGTTAGGGTTTAGGTCTGGACTTTGACTGGGCCATTCTAACACAATATGTTTTGTTGGTCTTTCACGTAAAATTCCAATAAAATATATTTATGTTTGTGGTTGTAATGTGACAATATGTGGAAAGGTTCAAGGGGTATGAATACTTTTACAAGCCACTGTACATGCTTTTATCAGCTCAAGAATTGACTACTGTAATTCTCTTTATGTTGGTGTCAGTCAGTCACTAATCAATCTGCAACTGGTCCAAAATGCAGCTGCCCGACTTCTTACGGGTACCACCACGGGTTTTATTTTCTTTGGACTGGCTTTGAAGTCTTCATCCCAGTTTTTATTAAATGTACCAAGGACTAAGAATGTGCATTGTGGTGACAGGGCGTTCTCAGCGCGACTCCTATACTGTGGAACCAGCTCCCTCCGGACCTATGCTCTATGTCTGGCCTGGGCAGGCTTAAATCGAAACTTAAAACTTTATTTTTTAGAAAGGCTTTTAATATTCAGTAGTTTGGTGGCACATTTTCCCAGTGTTCCTATTGTTTTATTGCTGTTTCTGCTGTTGGTTTTTCCTTTTTATGTATGCTTTGTAAAGGACTTTGGTTGCCTAGTCAGCAGTTTTGAAAGGGCTATAAAAATAAATAAGGAATAATAAATAATAGTAACAGATTTACAGGATGACCAGGCACAGAAACACAGGGGGGTGTGAGACAGGGGCAGGAGGTTAACAGGATCGTGTACAAACTAAGACCAACTAAAACATCTAACACAGGAATCCAGGAAAAAAACAAAAACTTAAACACCAGAATGAAACTAATAAACATGAATGAACTGAAATAAAGCAAGTGAAGAACATGGCAGTGCAGAGGAAGTAAACAGTAGTCACACTCAAAACCTCCAACACAGGCAGATTATGACACTTTTGCTTGAGAGGAAGATTAATGGATGATTCGGGTCGATAGTCCCATAGGGTAGAACATTGCTCTGAAACTAAATGGCATCAGATGGCACAATAAGGTGAGACTGCTTTTGTATATATGCCAACAATTTGATTAATCAATTCTTTATCACAAGAGCTCCTTCACATTAAGCTAAGCAAACAAAAATGGGCAACAAAGAAAACACGTATTTCTGTCATTTCATTCATTTCTGGCAGCTGTTATTGTTTCAGTTGAGTTCGTGTAACCAGTACAAAAAATATCTTCACAAGAAATATTTTACCTTCGTCAGTGTAAGTGGATTTTCTTTGTTGATCTGTGTCTTTCAGAACAGCTCTAATCTGATAAAGGGATGAAAATTTAAGACCGTGATGAAAGGTTTCAGTATCATTCATATTTACTTCATTAAAGTCTTGAAGTATCAAAGTTGCAACAAAACTTATCCATTCTAATCATTGCATGGCAGGTGTTCATTTTCAAAACTGGCAATGCCATTTAACCCATAAAAGAGGGTTTTAAAAATGTATAGTTAGCTTAAACAATTTTCAGAGAAATAATAAAATGCAAGTGGACTGAATCAGAAGGATTCAATCTTAAAGTACACTAGTAAAAGAAAAAAAAAAAAATCATGGTAGAAAAGTGTTTAAGGTCATCCATAAAATTATTTAGTCAGTATTTTGTCATTATTTTTTGTCTCAGTTTATCTGTACTGGCAATGCTAATAAACCAATGTGATTGTTGCATTTTCATGTCTGGGCAGTTGTAGTATTTGCATTTTTTTCTGTCTCTGACTAAATGAAAAAAAGATGGATTGTTTTGCTAACACTGAAAACAAAGCTTAAAAAATATTTCATTTGGTTTCACTTTGCCTAATGTACATTTAAGAAGATAATAAAGCACTACATCTACTTGTATAGCATGATGTATTAAAAAGCATTTGCATACATGCTGTTTGAAAATAAAGATTTTTTTTGCACAGTAGTAAAACTCCTCAACTGTATTAGTTGTTTTATCCACTGCATGCATTTATTGCCTTATTTTAGTGCGATACATTATACACTACCAGTCACATGTTTTAGACACACTTTCTCATTTGATGGTTTTTCTTATGTTTATGACTACTTACATTGTACGTAGATTCTCACTGAAGGCATCAAAGCTGTGAATGATGCAAACAAAAAATTATAAAAATAACTTTAAATATGTTTCATATTTTAGATTCAAAATAACTAACATTCACCCATGAAAGACACCAACCTAGATGGCTGTGCTTTACTTGATTGCTCTGTAAAAATGTAACTAGAGGACATTCAATTCAAATTCAGTGTCCACTCCTGGTCTTGGGGACACATCCGTGTTACTTTCTGTCTCCTTGGAAAGATTTATTATGATTAATATCTACAAAACCGTCTGTTAATAATAAACCAAACCAAAACCCCCTAAAAATCTGAATTTCGTCCTTATTGTGCAGTATATTTGCTTTACTGCACACATAAGGAGTGTTCTCTACTGCTTCCCGGTCTTTGGGCCATACCAGTAAAAACAGAGAATGGCCTACATTTTATAGCTAATCCTAATAACATTATCATGCCAGTCATGCACTAGTTACTTCTTGCCACTTTCTCTTTCTCTCTCTACTAAAATTCCCTGCAGACAATGCAGTAAGCTATGCAACACTAGAAATATTATTTTACTCAATTTTTTATGACAGAATTATTACATTTGTTGTATTAAATAAAGCAGCCTTAAAGCCTTAAAATTCCAACAAAACTGTTTATATTTATATTTGACCTACGGTCAAAGCTTAATAACCGCATGAATTTCACTGCCATCCATCCACCCATCTCCTATCTTTTCGTGTGGGGATCCTCAAGTCCAGCAGGGAAACCATGATGTCCCTCATAACACTACAACAACTTCCAGGGTGTTCAACATCTCTTATCTGGAGGATGGTGACCAAATTGAGGAAATCCTAAAATTGTTTCTTCCACCACCCATATCCTCAGTCTGGGACCACAGTTCCACCCACAAACCCTGCTCAATAGGGGATGATCCCTGTTTTCATTTTCTGAGTCATTGAATAGTTTTCTAGAACTTTCCTGATACCAAGTGAAAGTCGTTCTCCATAGCCTCTCCAAATTTCTACTATACTTGAGTTTTTGCCCGTTACAAGAGAAGCCACAGTCCATTTGGCTGCCCAGGATCTCCAAGGACAACCAAGCCCTAAAGGCCTCTGTCTTCAGTTTGAAATTTTGATAATCACATGCTGCATCAAAATCTACATGTGAGCATCCAAGGAGTAGCACAGAAGGTCATATATTTCAGGTGGCCTGGTACTAGTTACACTTCAGAACCATCTTGTGCTTGGACTTGGTGTTTATTATGGAAATCCAGTGCCTACCTCATAAATTTAATCACAAAACACAGCTTGGATTCAAGTCAGCATTCCATATATCATGATTACCATCCAGGTGACTCCATTTTAGAATCAGCTTTATTGGCCAAGATTGTGTGCACAAACAAGGAATTTGAATTTGGTTTCAGGCACTCTTAACATACAAAGTATATATTAAGTATATATAAACTTTAAACTGAAATAAACTAATGGATAAAAGAAATAGTATGTGTATGTACAGCCATATTTTATATAAAAAGGAAAAAAGAAAAAGAACCCGACATGAACATTGAAGTCTTCTAGGAGGACTGGGAATCTCCAGACGGCACCTCTTTAAGGACATTACCAGAGATTCAGAGTCAAGCTAAATTTTATTGGTATTACATGTCAACAGTACTTGGCAATACAATGCCAATTACATCGAACCAGAAATTCTTAAGCAATATCAAGTAACTTATGATGCAGTTATATTCATAGTATGCATTACGAATGGTGTATAAATATGTGTGCATTGTTACAAGTATGTACTGGCTATGAACAGGCTGTGACTACAAATACATAAAAACAATGACTGCATACATAACTGTCTAATAAATATGCAGTATACAGGTAAAATATTGGCACATGGTATAAATAATCTACAACAGTGCAGGGTAATCATTCACAAATATATACAATTATGCTTTTGAGTGTCACTGGTTCACAACACACTCCGGACCATCCAATCTGCTGTTTGGTGCATAGGCACAGACTGCACGCCAGCTCCAGCTCATTTTCCCCCTTTTATTAAGGTCAGAGATTAAAAGGAAGCAGAACATAATCCTCATCCACAAGCATGTCTACGTGTTTTTTGCTCATCAAAACATGCTTTTTTTCTCTTTTTGTTCATAAAAAAAGAGAATGTGTAAATTTTTAAGACATCCTACGCATTACAGATGAAAAGTTAAACAAATCTTCTTAAAAAAAACCTGTTTCTTAGTGACTTTTGTACATATAGACAAAGTCAGGTGGGGGTCATTTTAGTCCTTCAGTATGTCATAGTTTTGCAGTTTTGATTGTTTTGTATCTGACTATTTGAAGTACGATAAACAAATCATCTGCCATTCAGATGTTTTGTACCCGCTGTCACAAAAGCGGTGATGGTTGTGGAAGGCCTGAATGCAGGCAAATATCACAGGTCATCATCTCATACATCATAAGACCCAGTTGGTTGAAAAGAGGATCAATAGCTCAGTCAATGGAATTAAGGCGTAACACAAAGTTATCAGAACACATTGTATAAACTGAGGTTAAACATTTTTTGTTATTTATCTTTGGATTTCTGAAACTATCAAAATAAATAAACTGATACACAATATTTAAGTAGATGGTTACAAATGTAATTGTTTTTAGGTATGAATGGAAGTGAAAAGTGAAAAAATGGCAATGCGTGGATATATAGTAGAAGTACAAATGGACAAAGGAAATTGACTCAAGTCTAAGTTCATTTTATTTCTTTAGCAACAACTTTGATAAAAGTTCTTTAAAACTATAAAAAAAAAAAACATAAAAAAGGCATAAAACCAAGCTTTAAAATAAATATAAAAATGAAAGAAGCCTGCCAATTCATACTGTGCCAAAGACCATTGGGAAAAAGTATATTTTATATCACATTTATAAACAGGATGTGAAGATGCCTGTCAGCTATTTAAAGCAAACTTGTTGTCACAGTCGGTCTTCAGCCTGCCTGCTACTAAACTTCTCTCACCTCTAAGAGGCGCTGGAGCTGCAGATCGGAGGTTTTGACAGGTGCACATCGTTGCATCATCAGCTGGAGGACTATATGAGGGTGGCTTTTGCCTGCTGCGGTCATCTGGCCAGCCTTTCCTGAATTTTGGAAAATCTCTTGTAAGCTTTGAGTAATAGTCTGTTTTTTCCCCTTCGCCTTAGGCCGTCCAAGCAGAGTTGGGATTCTCTCTCTGGAACACACCCTCTGTGGAAACTGGACCTTGTTTTTGGCCTGGCTGCCGCCCTTGCGAACCCTCCAGATTGTTTGAGCGCAACCTGTCCACCCACCTTCGCTTACCTGGACCAACGGAGCCCTCCAGCCGAGTCAGCGCAGGCTCACGCCCCAGACTTGCACCTGTCTCCCCCCCGGCGGATCGATCACCCCTGAACACCTTACAGTCTGACGACCAGCCCGCTTCGCTCTTGAACGGAGTAATAAAACTTTGAGTTTACGCTTCTCTGTCTGAGTGTTCTCTGCATGTGGGTCAAGTCGGCCTTAAAAACAAGGACGCTTGTTCCAATGCTCCAAGGATAAAATCTGAAAAAGCCCAATCTGCTCTGAGTTTCAGGATATTGTTTTGGGACACCAAAAAGCAGCTGGTTGACTGGTTTGGAAAAAAAACAAAAGCAAATCAGAGAGGTAGACCATTTAGGCATTTATAGGAGAATTTTTATATAAATTCTGTAGTGCACAGGCAGGCAAAAGAGAGAACAGAATTGGAATGTATGTACCTGACTTTAGTGAAGTGCCTTGAGACAACTTGTGAATTGGCGCTATATAAATAAACTGAATTGAATTGTTGAGATGTACTGATGTCTGAATCTTCTAATTAAAAGATGGACAGGAGCATTTTGAACAAGCTGAAGATGCGAAAGGGATGCCTGACTGACCCCAGCTTAAAGTGCATTGCAGTGGTCAAGATGAGTTGAAATGAAAGCATACATTTTCTTCAGGTCTCACCTTGACCACTCCTTTAACTTTTGCTGTTACCCTTAATTAGAACTTTTTTTTTTTTTTTTGCAAAACAAAGCTGATCGAATTAAATTTTAAATCTGAATTTATGATTACCCAAGATGAGTAACAGGTTTGATGTGCAGCTCCAGAAATCCAAGACAGTAACGGGTGTGTGTGAGGTAATGGTAGGCCTGACTAAAATAACCTCTTCATTTCTTATAGTGACGCACAGAAAATTCAGAGCCATCTAAGCTTTCAGGTCATCAAGACAATTTTGCTGTGGTTTTAGAAGCATGTAAATGTGGCAATTGTCTACATTGCAGTGAAAGGAGCTGCCAGGTTTTCTAAGACTAGACCCTACAGCAGGTACAGAAACAAAGAATAGGGACAAGGATTGAACCCTGAGGAACCTCACAGGACATAGGTAATAATAAAGTTTATCCAGTAGAGTACCTTTAATCCCAACCAAACACGAGACAAGAATAAAAGTGGTTCCCCAGTATCAAAAGCTTCAGTAAGAAGATCAAATAGTACAAAAACCAAAGAGATATGGCTGTAAGCCCCACCTCCAGCTGTCAGTATCATGCACTGGGCCGCTATAAAGCCTTACTGTCTGATGAATCAGTGTGAGCAAACAAAGCTTGAGATAAGTTTCAAGTACAAACATGCAAAGTAAAATTAACACTCACCACTACCAACCATGTCCTCCAACAGTGATTTTGAACCATTCAATCTACCATTATGGGTTTCAGTTTGACCCGCTCTGGCCACTGTGGTCCTTAATTTTGTAGTCATTCTTGAGTTTTTGGGTCTTTTACTGGCAGTGCCTTGTGTGGTAAAATCCATGGCTTATTATTCTCTCCACTACCTCGGTGAATAGTTTCTCATGATGTTGACATATGGTTAACATATTTAAAAGACCAAAAAAGATTTGCAAATAGAAATGACATTGATGGTTTCAAACAAGCTTTTACCTGTTAAGCTTGACCATACCAGTACCAGCATGAGCAGAGCAACACCCAAACGCTGCCAGTTTTTTTTGTTTTTTTTTTATTAAATCCCCTGCTAGAGGAGGATCAGAAAACCATTTTCCAAATGAGTTTTGCACAAATGCTTAGTTTTACAGCAATTTAAACACATGCAATGACATTTAAAGATCCTTCAGACATGGCTGGCTCTGTGAACCAAACGCTACAGAAAATGCTGTTCTTTTAGAAGCACCCTCCCGTACCGCCAAACTAGAGAAACTCACTTTCCAACACGGTAAGGCTTGTCTTTGTAGCACCTTCTAGGGTGACATAATTTGCGTGCGTATCAGATGCAGTAGGACTCCGTAAAATCTATTTTGTGTGAAAGCCTCTTTTGGAGTTGCCTATATTAGCCTTTTCCCTTTCCATTCCACATCCATGTTCCAATGATTGAGCGATTTTAAACTACTTCACAGGCTCTCCAACCACTGAAAGGAATAATAGTTTTTCATCATGTAAATTGCCTTACAGAAATATATATTGAACATAAGGTTGACTTTTTTACAAATAAAAAACAATAAAACACTTAGCAATTATGTGAAGTGTTTGCATATCACATGAAATCGCAATGAAATACCTTGAAGTTTGGGGTTGGATCCAAAATAATGTTAAAATGTTAGCTTTATGAATACGTTTGCAAGGCATTGGAGAAAAATATTAACGTGGGTATGTCTGTTGATGTTGCTCTTGGATTATAGCAGTATCCATCAGGCTCTCTGCTGTTACCAAGGGGCAAAAACAGGAACAGCTCCTCTTCAGAAAACCAACTCAAAGCCAGCAGTAGAATATCACAAAAGCTGGTTATTTAAGTCTAGAGCAGAATACAGATACATATCTGTCACAAACTTACATCTCTTTAACATCAGAACTGCGTCATATCAAAAATAAATCAAATAATTAAAAAGCTACTTTAAAAATGTTAGAGAAATAATCATAGAAATAAAATAAAAATATATAATTGTGTGAAGTATTCCTCAACTGTGTAAGTAGAAAGCATGACATTAAACGTATGATGTACAAAAAATGAAATATAAATTAGATCTGGTGAAGGCAGTCTCAACTGGGAAGCATCATGTTTTTAGATGCAGTATGGTTATCAGGGTTCAGTGAGAGTGAGCCAAAGTAGGCCAACTGTGGAAAGCCCATTGATTGTGCAGAACACAGACTTATTTTGGAGTCCTTCTGTAGCTTGTGTCCCTGGTGAACTATAAGGGAAAGATCCAGCAGCAGACTGGAGCAAGGGAGGCCCAAGTGGTTTCTGTCCTTGGCTTGAAAATGTCTTGAGGACAAAGTCTGTCTATCAGATAGAGAACATAGGTGTGACATTGACAAGAACCTGATAATCATTTTTTGCATTAGGCAGCAGCAAATGCAGGCGCTATATTTCTGATAATCATTTGCATTTATACAGGTTCAAATAAGGACACATTAACTAGTTAATTGAGCATTTCAGCAAGTCATTCAACACTTGCCTGGAGTGGTTGGCAGCTGAGTGTGAAGAATCTAGGATGAGAGTTAGCCTTTCCAAGTCTTAGGCTATGCTTCTTGGGTAAAGAAAGGTGGACTACTCCGTTCAGGTGGAGGAATTTAGGTATATCGGTGTCCTTTTCAAGTTAGTGCAGGGTGCAGAGGAAGATGGAAGAAATGATTAGGGCCTTGTCCTTTGTAATGCTTACACTTCTCCTGTCTTTCACTTCTGTATTCACTTCTGTCAAGAAATATGGATCATAACTGAAAGAACAAGACCGCAGTTTTAAGCGAGTGAAATAAGGTTGTTGTGATTATGAATATGAATATATTATTTAACATTTAATATTAATACTTCAATATTTTATTAAATAATATTTCAGTCTGTTAAGGGTTGTCCTGTGAATACCAGCCCAATAAGGTGGTGGTATTAAGACAAAATTGAAAGGGATGAGCCAAACTCTGGCATTATTGAACAGCAAAACTCTGTACACACACAGAATGAATTCCCACAATTTCTTAAAATACAAGAATTCATTAACAAAAATAAGTCAACTCAAAGTCAAACATATTTCAATCAAACTCTTTACTATGCTAAAACAATCCAACTAAACTACCAAGCAGAATGAAAGANAATGAATTCACACAATTTCTTAAAATACAAGAATTTATTAACAAAAATAAGTCAACTCAAAGTCAAACATATTTCAATCAAACTCTTTACTATGCTAAAACAATCCAACTAAACTACCAAGCAGAATGAAAGAATAAGGAAGACGTATGGGCTATGTACAATATAAACAAGTTGATCAAATATGGTTGAAAACCATGATAGAAAGAGTGATGCCATATTTATGTTTGAGAACCAATGATTATCTTGAAGAATCTGGAAATGAAGTTAAGTTAGTCTTGGAACTAACTAAGGCAATAATTGGTATACCTTCAAACAACCATTCACAATGCAAGATCAGATAAAACATTATTTTAATAAAATAATGTTTTAAAGAATGATTTGCTGAATAAAACCAACCTTCTGGATGACCAATTCTCAACGGTGTTTAATTAGCTGCATTTATTTATTAAAATGATATTTAAAGAAATATTATTAAGAAATATTTTGAATAAGAACCACATCTTTCTAGATTAATGGGTCTTAAATGTGTTTACTTAGTTATCAAGTTTAGTAAAACAATATTTAGGGGAATATTATTTCCTAGATTGAAACTAACAACCTTTTTGGGTAAATGATCTTTAGCTGACTCACGTGTTCTTAGCCGTTAGCGGTTGGGCTAACAAAAGACATTTGTAGCTTATCATCAGAATCAAACACATACCTTCAAAATACCACTAATAAAAGGGTTGAAATGCAAAAGAGGACATAACACGCTTGTATTCAGACAGGTGAAGAGTTTTGTCAACACTGTTTCAGATGCGGGAGCAGTGAGCATTTTAGAGCAGATTGTAAAACACAGAAGCCAGTGAAATCAGCTAGTAACCATTTAAACTAGAAGAGGTCACTCCAATGGGACATGGTGTGACCAGTGTGTTGTTATGGTTGTGCTATAGAAAGTGAAAATCAGCATTTAAAATGTTGTTCAGTGTGTAAAGATGCCTTTTACTGTTTCAAAACGTGCCAAGGGGAGCACTGGCCCACACACAAAACCAAATGTAAGCCCTACACCTGTGGCAGTATTCATAAGGGTAGGAAGTTCTCTGAAAAACCAGTCAAAAGGAAAATGTGTGAAAAGACAAAATACCTTCTGTGAGGCAGTTAGTGGGGAAAAAATGTCTCATTAAGTGCTTTTTGGGAAATAAGAGGGTTGAAGCACTTTGGGACTCTGGTTCACAGGTCTGTGCTATAGATGAGTCATGGAAAGACACAAACTTCCCCGAGGTACCACTGAATAATGTGGGTGAGCTTACTGGCCCAAATAAACCCCTCCATCTAGAAGCAGCCAGTGGTACAGAGTACCACTGGCAGAGTATGTGGGGTGGATCGAGATACCATTTAAACTTGCACCTAATGATTCAGAGTTACTCATACCTGTTTTAGTGCTTAAGGGTAACCAGCGACAGTGTCCAATTATTGAATTTAATGTTATTGAACACTTAGTTTTGGAACGTATGAAAGATGAGACTAACTCAGGGGGAAAAGATGCATTTCTGAGAGCAGCAAAATTAGCCTTCTCAGATCTTAACGGAAATAACAAAGCTCTGACATTTATAAAAGCAGTCAGTGAGGGACAAACACATGAGTACAATGTGAAAACAACAAATGAGAAAGTGAGTGTGCCCAGCCGGAGTTCAGTGTTTATTGAATGCAAGGTCCAAGCTAAGAAATTTATAGAGGACGTTACACTGATTTTTGAGCCGTGTGAAAATCCACAGTGGCCAGATGGCCTGGAGTTTTGTGACACTTTGATTTCAGTGAAAGCCGGATCTACTCCCAAGATTACTGTTAGCATACAAAACCCTACTAACCATGACATTTTACTATCAGGGAAAACCATTATTGGTACTGTGCAGTCGATAAGGTCTGTTTACCCTGCCAATATCTTCAAAGAAAACATACAGTATGCTGCTGTCAACAAGATCCACACCCGGGGCACCACAGAATGCAATCCCATCAGTGAGCAATGGGACCCTCCTGTTGACCTGTCCCATCTGGATGAAAACAAAAGACAGATTGTTCAGCGGATGTTAAGAGAGGAATCGGCATCGTTTTCAAAAACAGATGACGACATAGGTTGTGTGAAGGATTTGCAAATGGACATCTTGTTAAAAGACACAGAACCAGTTTCAAAGACATACCTCTCAGTACCAAAGCCACTGTACAAGGAGATGAAGGAAGGACTACTTACAGGACTTGATAGCACAGGGATGGGTGGAAAAGTCCACTTCCTCCTACTCATCTCCTGTTGTCTGTGTAAGAAAAAAAGATGGTTCGCTACGTTTGTGCATTGATTACAGAGAACTGAACCGCAAGACACACCCAGATAGACATCCCATACCCTGTGTGCAAGACGTGATGGACAGTCTGTGGGGGAACACCATCTTCTCCTTACTGGACCAGGGTAAGGCATATCACCAGGGGTTTATGTCCAAAGAGAGCAGACATCTAACTGCCTTTGTGACCCTCTGGGGCCTATACGAATGGATTAGGATACCTTTTAGCCTTATGAATGTGCCGTCTGCATTTCAACGGTGCATGGAGCAATGCTTGGAAAGACTGCGGGATGAGATATATGTTCCTTACCTGGACGACATCCTCGTGTTCAGCAGGACTTTTGAGGACCATGTTGAGGACGTCAGAAGGGTGTTGCAACACCTCAGAGACAATGGAATTAAGCTCAAACCAAGAAAATGTGACTTCTTCAAACCAGAGGGGAGTAGTAGAAGAATTGTTAATGCCGAGGGCAACAAAATGAACCCGGCGGACACATCAGCAGTGCAATCCCTGAGGAACAAGCAGCCATATACTGTTGGTGAGCTTAGAGCAATACTAGGACTGTTAAGCTACTATAGGCAATATATCAAGGATTTTTCTCGTATTGCTATTCCCCTTTATGACTTGCTTAAAGCGCCTATAAAAACAGAAGCTCAGGAGTACACAAAAAAAGGAAAAGGTAAAATGAGACAGAACAATAATGTGCCCTCAGGTACCCCCGTTCAGTGGGGCGATGTGCATCAGTCAGTCTTAGAGCAGTTGATAGACTGTTTAGTTCAGCCTCCTGTTCTCGGTTTTCCAGACTTTACACAGCCCTTCATCCTACATACAGTTGCCTCTAACGAGGGATTAGGAGCTGTATTGTATCAAAGGCAAAATGGCAAGCTCCGTGTAATCGCTTATGGCTCCAGAACTCTAACTGCAGCTGAGAAGAATTACAACTTACATTCAGGCAAGTTAGAATTTCTAGCCCTTAAATGGGCAATTACTGACAAGTTTCGTGATTACTTGTACTATGCACCATTTTTCACTGTGTTTAGTGACAACAATCCACTTATATTCTGTCGACAGCCAGGTTAAATGCTACAGGATGTAGGTGGGTGGCAGAACTTGCCGATTTCCATTTTACTGTGAAGTATTGCCCTGGTAGAGAGAACATAGATGCAGACAGTTTGTCTAGGATGCCCTTAGACATGGAGACTTATATGGAGAATGCTCAAAAGAAGTGTCACACGATGTAAATACAGTCATAGAGGCAGTTGACCACCAGGGTGAGTCTAATGCTGCCTGGTCTTTGGGTATTTCAGCCAAGTGTGCCACAGTATCAGTGAGCATGCCTATAGCTCCTCTTACTGTAGGACAGATCAAACTGGACCAAGAAACTGATCCTGTTATTGGACAGATTGTGCAATACAAACTGGCAGAGACAAAACCCTCAAGTTCAGAACTGGAACAGTTTTGTCCACAAGTCGTGTGCCTTTTTAGGGAATGGGACAAGTTACGGTTTGATGACAGAGGTGTTTTATACAGACAAACGGCATTATCTCTGGTGTTACCAGAGATATGCAGGTCAACAGTCCTTAAAGAACTACATGGTGAAATGGGTCACCATGGTATAGAAAGGACTATTTCTTTGGTACGGGACCGTTTTTACTGGCCCTTCATGCAGAAAGAAATGGAGAACTATGTAATGAGAAAGTGTGTGCCTTAAGAACAAGAAACCAAGCCACAAGACTAGAGCTCCTAGTTACTACTCAGCCTTTCGAACTTGTCTCGGTTGACTTTTTACACTTAGACAAATGTAAGGGTGGTTATGAGTATGTACTGGTTATTATTGACCATTTTACACATTTTGCCCAGGCTTATGCTACTACGAACAAGTCTGGTAAAAACAGCTGCAGATAAAATCTTTAATGACTATGCCTTAAAGTTTGGGTTTCCCCAGAGACTTCACCATGATCAGGGTGGTGAATTTGAAAACCAGCTTGTGGTTCAGCTGAAAGAATACTGTGGAGTTGCAGGTTCAAGGACAAGTCCATATCACCCACAAGGGAATGGGCAGGTCGAGCGGTTTAACCGGACTCTGATCCAGATGTTGAAAACACTTTCTGAGAAACAAAAGAGTAACTGGAAAGACTCACTAAACAAACTGATCTATGCCTATAATGCTACTAAAAGTGAAGTGACAGGGTTCTCCCCCTTTTACTTTCTTTATGGACGATTGCCAGGGTTACCAGTGGACATGTTGTTCAGTTTAGCCCCAGATACAGTTCAGGGTGACACGAATCATCAGAGCTACGTGCAGAAGTGGAGACAGGGCATGAGCGATGCTTATGAGGTCACGCGACAGAATGCAAGCAAAGCTGCTGTTCAGAATAAGAGACTGTATGATAGTAAAATGAGGTATTCTACTCTGTTACCTGGTGATCACGTGTTAGTCAGGAACTTGACTCCATGTGGAGGTACGGGCAAACTGAGAAACCACTGGGAGGACACGGTACATAGAGTGGTTCGACAAGTAAGCAAGGACATTCCTGTTTATGAACTGAAACCTGAAGGGGGTAAGGGAAGGTTCAGAGTTTTACATCGTAACCTTCTACTGCCCTGTGATCAGTTGCCCTTAGAAACGTCTTTGCAGCATCAGTCAAAGAAAAGAACTGCTACAAGATCAGCCGAGGGTTCAGGGACCCACTCAGAAGAGGACGATGATGATGACGCGGACGAGTATTATCCAGTGTCACGTCACTTGAGTACTCACCCCAATTCACCACATCCTGAGGATACCCCAGGGCCACCAGCCCACCAGGACACTCAACTTGAGGAGGTGCGGCAGGAGACCGAGCCTGAAGCTGATCAGCCATTAGAGGGTGATATTGGTCAGGTAGAGGACATACCTGCAGAGGTGAGCCTTCCTTCACCTAATCAGCTTCATCCTATTTACAGAGCTTCTGATGATGGAGTGACTATGATATCCAGATGTCAATGTAGGAGACCAAAGGTATTCACTTGTGATACACTGGGAACACCAGCTTATTACAACATACAGACTTTACATTATTATCCAGATCAGACCATACCGTGGGTACACGGTGTTCATCCTCATAATTTTTCAGAGTTTTATGGACGATGTTAATCCATTGGTGGTTGTTTTGTTTACCCGAAGTCGAGTACATGCAGTTACATTACACTTGCACTGAAAGACACTGAATTTCCTTATGGTTGTTTAAATAACAAAAACAAAAAATTAATAAGAGGAAGGACTCTCTGTTAGGTATGCACTCAAAAGTGGAATGGACACCTGAGACTAAATGTGTCCCTACTAACGGAATGAATGAAAACAGCTCCAGCCTGTAAACCTTTTGAATAGGTGACTATGCACTTGAATTTTGTACTATGACAGTGATATTTACCAGTGGCTTGTTTGTTGCGGTCCTGATGTTGGGGAAAACATCTGTTTTGTGGGAGAGTATGTGATAGGTTAAACGGTACAGGTTAGAAAAAGATTCATAGGAATTATAGACTCACATTTTATAGTTATTATTTTTGTTATAATTCCATGTTAGAACTAGTTGTACGCCTGCGCAAAGAAGTGTGGGAGGTCTTTTGAATAAAGCATAATGGAGTAAAGACGACGGCTGCGTCTCTGTCCTTCATTTTAGCTCAAAAGTTACCACTTACCTCTCCCAACTCATCGGAGCAGACGCCGCAACATATACATACGGAGACTTTCTCTGCTTAAGGAGTATTTTGCTTTTTCATGTTTCAACATTTAACTACAATATGTTCCAGCCCCAACCTAGACATTTTTGTTTCAGGTAATTAAGTGATGAGGCTACAAATCCCGTCATCCGGCCAGGGGATTGTCTGGAGTAGAGGACAATTGTGTCAGCGGAGCTCTGATGATACTGTGGTGAGTCATTTCTAAGAGGAACATTTCTTATTTGCAGGTTTAAAGCTTGTTTCACAGGGAGAGTTGCATGGATCAATGGGTGGCCAGCAGAGGGAAGAAAGGCAGGAGAGTTAAGGTTAGTGGAACGTAAGAAGACCAGACAAGAGTTTTCCATGCAAGTATAGCATAGTTTATCAGACCAGCAAGTGAACAGAGGATCAAAAGGATGAAAATGGTTAGTAACTTGAATTTACAAGAAACTTAAGAAGGAAATCTAGATAACCCAAATTTAAACCAACAATGGCTAAGAATTCCACTGGTCAGATTTTGCTGAAAAGGTTTATTGAGCAGATAAATATCATGTGTGTATAATTGCACAACCGGAAGCGCTCAGCAATCAAATGAAGAACAGCATCTGAATTGTGAGAGAAAGACAAAACAAACAACCCAGACTCGCAAAAGCTTTAATACATAGTCGCCTATTCTGTTGACATTAGTCCTTTTTAATCATTTCAGGGTTTGTTTTCCAGCAATGACATACAGTAGTATATGACATTTGTTGATTGTGTCAGGATCTGGGCTGGACCACAGTCTTGGTCTGCTGACTGCCATTCATCTTGTCTTAGATCAGCTTTTTCACCTAATCCACTTCCACAGGCTAGCAGTGAGGACGAGAGGATCGATTTGACTCAGGTACCTCTAGAATACCATGATCTTAAAGGAGTGTTTAGCTAGAATAAGGCTCTATCCTTACCTCCTCACAGACCCTATGATTGCACAATTAATCTTCTTCCCAGCGCATCTCTGCCCTCTAGCAGGCTCTACAACATTTCACATCCTGAGCAGAAGTCCAAGGAAGATTATATAAATGATTCCTTATCAGCAGGTATTATTTGGCCTTCCTCATCACCACTAGGGGTGGGTTTCTTTTTTGTAGGGAAGAAGGATGGTTCATTGCATCCTTGTATAGACTATAGGGGCTTAAACCAGATCACCATTAAGAATAAGTACCCACTTCCCCTCATAACCTCTGCCTTTGAACCCGTTTATGGTGCCACGTTTTTTTCTAAATTAGATCTTCGTAACGCTTACCACTTGGTCAGGATCCACCAAGAGGATGCGTGGAAGACGGCATTTAAGATGCCGTTGGGTCATTTCAAGTATTTGGTCATGCCTTTTGGACTGTATAATGCTCCTGTGGTTTTTCAAGCTTGGGTCAACGTCGTTCTCAGGGATTTTGTGAACATTTTTGTCTTCGTATACTTAGATGACATACTGATTTACTCTAAGAATATGCAGGAGCATCGCAAACACATTCGCCAAGTTCTTCAACGCCTTCTGGAGAACCGCCTGTTCGTAAAAGCAGAGAAGTGTGAGTTTCACCAGTCATCAGTCACCTTCATGGGCTACATCCTTGAGGGTGGACAGGTACGTTCCGATCCAGAGAAAATAAGAGCTGTACTAGAATGGCTGGTGCCAGACTTACGCAAGTCTTTGCAGTGTTTTTTGGGATTTGCCAATTTTTACAGATGTTTCATCAAGGACTATAGTCTCATTGCTGCACCTCTAACTGCTCTGACTTCTTCTAAGATCTTGTTTTCCTGGTCATCCGAAGCAGCTTTTTGTGCTCACAAGGAGAAGTTCTCTCGTGCCCCCATTTTGGTACATCCGGATTCCTCAAGACAATTTAACTTGGAAGTCGACGCCTCAGACATCGGGGTCAGAGCGGTGCTGTCGCAGAACTCTGAAGATGGGAGACTTCATCCTTATGCTTTCTTTTCTCGCAGGTTCAGCAATACGGAAATAAACTATGACGTGGGTGACAGAACTGCTGGGAATAAAATTGGCCCTTGAGGAGTGGCGCCACTGGCTTGAGGGGGCCAAACATCCCATCCAAGTCCGGACTGATCACAAAAACTTGGCCTACTTACAGCCAGCCAAAAGGCTAAACCCATGTCAGTCTCACTGGTCCTTATTTTTTTCTCGTTTGACTTATGTATTTATTTCAGGCCCGGACCAAAGAATACTAAGCCTGATGCCCTCTCCAGACAATTCGCTACAGACGATTCGGTGAAGGAACCTGCACCCATCATACCGCCCAGTTGGACGGTCTGAGGGCACTCAGATGGGAGATTGAGGAGACGGTGTTAAAGGCTCAACAACAGGAGCCTGATCCTGGCAATGGGCCACCTAACCGTACCTACGTCCCATCTACAGTACGAGCTCGATTAATTAATTGGCTACACACAGCAAGGTTTTCGGCTCATCCAGGTTTTAGTAGAACCATTGCATTGGTTCAAAGGAGGTTTTGGTGGCCAACATTACATAAAGATGTGAAGGAATTTGTTCAGTCTTGTGCTACTTGTGCCAGGAATAAGTCTTGCAACCAGCCTCCTGCGGGTCTTCTCCAACCTCTAAGCATCGCAAGTTGTCCCTGGTCTCACATAGCTTTGGATTTTGTTACTGGTCTTACCCTTTCCTCAGGTATGACAACTATTCTCACTATTGTGGACCGTTTTTCTAAAGCGTGTCATCTCACCCCCCTCAGAAAACTTCCTTCAACCCTTCAAACTGCCAAACTCCTCACTAAACACGTTTTTCGTCTCCATGGAATAGCACAGAATATCGCATCTGACCGAGGCCCACAGTTCATCTCGCAGGTTTGGAAACAGTTTTGTTTAGCTCTCGGAGCCAGGTTTTCATTGACTTCAGGTTACCACCCACAGTCTAATGGTCAGACCAAAAGATTAAATCAGCAGCTAGATTCAACCCTACGATGTCTCACGTCCACTAACCCTTCTGACTGGTGCGCATATCTACCTCGGGTGGAGTAGGTCTTAAATTCACACATTCCCTCTGCCACTGGACGTTCACCTTTTGAGGCCTCACTGAGCTATTAGCCACCCCTGTTTTCTGCAGATGAAAGAGAAATCACTGTCATCCGTCCACCAACATGTCCGCCGCTGTAAGACCATTTGGAACTCAACTGTCCAGAGCCTCCATCGCACTGCAGATCAAAACAAGCGTTTCGCTGATCGCAAACACAGACCTGCACCGGAGTATCAGCCTGGACAAAAGGTTTGGTTGTTAGCACATGATGTGCCCCTTAAGTCCATGTCAAAGAAGCTTTCACCTCGTTTCATTTGTCCCTATGAGATCGAGGTGGTAATTAGTCCGTCTGCTGTTGGTCTTCACCTACCTGCAAATCTTCGTATCCATCCAACCTTCCATGTCTCCCAGATCAAACCAGTGGTCTCCAGTGATTTGTGCCCTCTGGCTGAACCTCCACCACCCACCCTGGATCGTCAAGGGCACCCAAGTCTACGTGGTCCGACGGATCGTGGTCAATGAGGTCGTGGTTGACAGTACCTCATCAACTGGGAAGGTTACGGTCCCGAGGACCGCTCTTGGATGTCCCGGTCCCTCATCTGTGATCCTTCTCTCATTGACGACTACCATGCATCTCTACCTTCTACGTCTTCTAGGGTGCCAGGAGGCAGCCGTTGAGGCGGGGATGATGTCAGGATCTGGGCTGTGTTTGTGTTTTGGTATTGCTACATGTGCTCTGTTTCAGACGGTGCTGGAGCTCTCAGGTGTGCTGGGTGACAGGTGGGACTTGTTCCACTGATTACTATGAGCAGTACTTTAGCAGGAGGCTGCCAGCACTTGAATGCGAGAGTGTTTTGCCACCAGTGGTACAAACTCAAGCCACCCTCTAAGTTTATGCTTCATTCTTCGACCTCGTTTAAAGTTGTTTTTTGCTCCTCTGCAGATTTTGAAAGCCTAAGCTTTGGATCTATGTCACTGAGTTTCTGACTACGTACCTGGAAGTTACTCTGGATGATCAAGCCTGTCTATGTTCTGTAGATTCCTATCCTGTCATCTGCCTTCGTTTGGATTTGCATCAAGCTGGCAGCTTCCTGCTCTCTTCGTCTCCTGAGCCAAGACAGAAGCGTATCCTGTCCACCCTCCAACGTAAGCCACCGCAGATCGAACTTTTTCCTTTGTTCCGAGCTCACGCAGAACAGCACCAACTGAACTCTCTACGGATATCCCTGCTTAAGACCTGGATCCTGAATCTCATTCCCCCTGGTGACCTGACAACCATTACTCAGTAAGCCGATCTCAGAATCATGTTAATCATTTTTTCTTAGTTTTGTTTTTCCTCCTGTTTCCCAAACACATTCATTCTCTTCACATCTCTCCCTACAGTGAGATTTTCGTCCGTTTCGTTCCTGATTACATCAATAAAACAGTCTTTATTTTACTTCCTCCTCGAGTGTTCTCTGTATGTGGGTCAGAGCTATTTCGAATATAATGAGAGATTGTATATTATTACCCTTATTTCCAATACATTATGAGTATGTCTATATATGAGTCATCTGAAAGACATCAGTTAATCATTAGCTCAGTGTTCATCTTCAATCTCCAATAGAAATGAAAGGTATAATTTACCACCAGTTTACCATCTAAGTTACTCTGTCCCAAAAGTTGAAATTGAGCACATGACTAATAATACAATTTATTAATTTTTGACTCATTTTTTCTATTTGCTGTGCTTTGTTCTAGCTATGTTGATATCCCATTAGTAAGTACAGTTCAGCAATGTATAGTCACACCTTTATTTGGAACACAAGTTTAAAAGAGATTACTCAGATTCAAAGAAATTAAAAATCACTAATGGAACAATAGAAACCGATTTTATTTAGAACATATTTCTTGCCTATCAACTTCATTGTTTATCTAGATTAAGTCTCACAATAGAACTGTATTGGGAGCTGCTTCAGAAATGACTACAGATTATGTTCGTCATTGGCCCCTGCAGCTGAGAGCAAGTTAATAAAAGAAAAAAAAAAAAATGCTTTTGGAAAGGCATCATTTAAGAAATAACTTAAAAGTAGATCAATAGTATCAACTGTGCAGCACGTGACTGTGAGTTGGCCTGGGGAACAATGAGATGTATTAGTTGCTATGTGACTGCATGGCAGCCAAGAGAGTCAGACTGCACAGCTTAATTTTCTTTCTGTTATCCTGTGTCATCGCTAACCATGAGGTTAAAAAGGCATAGATTTTACCAAAGTTAAGTTAAATCGTGACCTTTATTTTTCACTATGTATCAACCTGATTCTCATGCTGGAAACAATCTAACCCTGAAATTGTGTGGAAGGCACTTTGCAAATTGCATTGATCTTTCTCTGAACCTGGCTCCCACCTGCAGCCCGTCTTAATGCCTGGCACCCTATCCAGCAGCATGCGCTACGAAAGAAAATGACAGCCAAAGATGGCTCATCTCAAAGTCATCTCGCTGTTGAACATGCACATGAATGCAAAACATGGGAACAAAGTCTATCAATGCATGTTCTTGCATTTGATGTTACATAATGAGGCTCTGTAGATAGTGTTTTTTTGTAATTACTATCAGCATATTATCTCAAACATTAGGCATTTTTTTATTATATTATTATTTTTTGTCTTCTGATCAAGCCTCCAGCTCTCATTTAGTGTTTTAACCATCCTATCAGAAAGACTGTTTACTATCTTAAGAAATGTTGTCTCAATAAAACACAGCTGGCATTATTCATTTCTAGGGACAGAACATTTAACAATTAGCCAGATTTCAGTGAACTTCAAGTACCAATTGAGAGTCATAAAAGAGTAGAAAAAGAAAACTACAGAAGACATGTGATTCAAAAAAAGCATCAAAATGACTAAATATGACAGTTTACAAGACAACATTAGCAACAGACTGTGATAGTAAGTGAATTAAGGTACAAAACTGAAATATTTCAAAATTTTAAAGTAACTGTAGTAAGTGTGCATTATTTGCAAGACTTTTATGCACTTCCTAAGTATCGCTGTTGTTTTGTTATATACAAATAAACTTCATTATACACCAGTGACAGACTGTCAAAAATGCCAGGATTGTTGATTTATTTGTTGGGGCCATCATCATCTTGTCACAGGTACGGACTCGAATTACACCTCCCAGCATCCATTGCAGCTCTGACATCACAGCAGAGGCTTTATAAGTCCTTGCCTGAGGAACTTCATTGCTTTTGGCGTTACCTCGCAACGAAGGCACAACAGGAGTAACTTCCCAGATGGACCAGTAAACTTGCGAGATGAGTTAACTTCTTCCTTCCTCGACAAGCCTTTGAAGTAGAGCTCATTCAAAGCTTCTGATGTAAATGGAGAAGCAACCAGCCAATTTCCTATTCCGATCGAAGACCTGAACCATGGCAAATTCAACTCAGGATTTACAAGGAGGTGATCTTTACCCCTTGTTTTTTTTTCTGAATGACCGAGGTTCATATTTTTACCCTTTTTGATGAAGGAGGAGAAGCTGACCGTTTCGGAGCCGTTCCCAGATGTGTGAATCCTCGCACCTTTGTTCCTGACCGGGAGAATAATGAAATTACTGAAGTAATTTCGTTTTTTTTGGGGTATTTTTCCTCATAGTCTGGGCAGGATAAAGTAGGTTAGAAGTAGGGCAATCCAGGATCATCACGGTTTTAATTCAGTGTTTGTGTTTAAACTGTATGCTGTTGGGACCTACAGCCATGGATTTCAACATTAAACTCCGGTACGAACATTTCTGGAACTTTCAAAATAAAGTGCATTAACCTTCTTCCGGCACAGCCAGGAAACGGGATAACTGCGGACTTCCTGTGACACCACTACCCAAATAAAAGCACAGCCCTTCCCACAAGTCGCCCTCTTCCACACCGGTGACCATCGGGATAGGAGGGGAACAAAGCGCGCTGATGTTTTTTGCTGGCAAAAAGACATAAATTCAACTGGATCCAAGGAAGCCATACGATCATATGTAAAGTTAAGTAGAATGAAATACTGTCTGTGTATCCGGTATTTTCATTCATGAACGGGAAAATTAAGGTGTAAGAGTTGCTTACCTTTTCTCTTTGAAGCCCCCCCTCGCAGAAGCAAAACTGTGTCGCAGAGAAATCCCAATAGAGAAGCTGTTTCTACAAGCCGAGTCTGAAGGAAGGACAATGGCCTGCATCACTGTGTCTACGGTAACGGAACAGCTGGTTGACGGACAGAAGAGCCGTCTTTCAAGCTACAGCTCCGGAGGTCAGGTTAGCTGAAAGCTAACCGCTTGTTGACGGTGGACGTTTATCCAAACTTCGTCGCTTGGACAACATTCCTCACCACAATTCATGAGGTTAAGTGTTTGGGCAGAATAATATAGAGATTAACAGTTAGGATGAAATAATCTGACGTTTTCATTCTATGAAGTTTTGTTTT
>JAHUTJ010016895.1:0-32964 GCA_036250325.1 Characodon lateralis | reverse complement strand
AGCTGTGAAATTGATTGTCAATCAGTGTTGCTTCCTAAGTGGACAGTTTGATTTCACAGAAGTTTGATTTACTTGGAGTTATATTGTGTTGTTTAAGTGTTCCCTTTATTTTTTTGAGGAGTGTATATATACCCATGAAGACCGTCCTGGAGCTCAGTTATGTCCTGGTCAGGATCTGGGAGGAGATACCCTAGGTAACCATCCATCATCTCATAAGCATGCCCTGACCTTGTCAGGCATGCATACAAGCATACAGTATGTACTTCTGATGACCATTTCGAGTTGTTACAATGACATTTCATCAAATTGGACAAGCCACCTGCATCATACATTTCTCAGTGATTTCAGATTATTCTAATAAGCCCAAACCCAAGTAGTGGGGGAATAATTTAACTTTTGTTTCCTCTACTGTCATTACTGCAAGTTCCATTAGTGTGTGTGGTACCAAACATGGGTATATCCACAGAAATGTTAGAATCTTGGTGGATTACTCCACCAGGATTACTCCACCAGCATTAAAGTAAGACCAGAGTTATCAGTTGCATTTAAAACACAATTATTAACATGGTTACTTAAATACAGTTCTGATAAAAGTTCAGGTGGATTCGGGTTTGTTATTTTGAGCACAAACTTCACAATCCCACAGAGGGCTTAACCTCTGTGGGATGATAATTTTTAATTTCATCAAATGATGAGGCATCCTTTTGTTACTAACACATTTCTCATTCCATATCAGTATGAATATTCAGCGTGATTCTTTTTCCAATTTAGATCTGTTTTCAGAGTGTCCCTTTAATGTTTTGAGCAGTGTAAATAAGTCGGTTGTGCTAGGAGGGATTCTTCTTTAAAGAATTGATTCTTTAACGGAGGGTGACTTAAATCCAAATGGGATTTAGGTCTGGACTTTGACAAAGCCACTTCCAAACCTTTTTTTGTTTTTTTATTTATTTTGTTTCAACATACAGAGGAGGACTTGCTCAAGTTGTATGCATCATTATCCTGCCACATAACCCAAGTGCCCTTGAGCTTAAGGTTACAAACCTTGATGAGTTTGTAATTTTTTCCAATGGTTCACCACGTGAGAACGTTCAGTCTGTTTATTGATCAGATGTGTCCGGGACAGGAGAACCACATGTAAATATAGGAAGCGGATGTTGTGTTCTGAGGTAGTAGAAAACACTGAGAATTTAATTATATCATCAGTGTGTTTCTGGGTACTATTTCAGGTACAATTGGACAAATGTGCCAAACAGATTTTGAGAAGACATCTTGAAAGTTGCATAGGCCTTTATGCTTTACAAAAAAGACATGCCGCATTTGTTTATTAGTTTGTTTATTCTACCTCATCCCACAATGCAATGCATACCTGGCTACGTTTGGATCAAACTTGCAAGATTTACCTGGTAGCTGCATCTAATCGAGATCGGATCATGTTCACACCACAAACAACCGGCTCTACGGTTCATCAATTGGTTTTTGTACAGTGGTTTTGGTCCGTATCCTTGTACGACTGCTGCGTTCACATTTATACAAATGATCTGCAACAAGGGTGTAAACAAACCAGAATTTGCTTTAAATGGACTAAACACGTAAGATGAGAAAACACCCTTGGTCCTTCTAAAGAAAATCTGTTTATTCTTGCCCCTTGCTTCCATTGCAATGTTCTAGATATTAACATATTCACATAACTTGCCAAATTATGTAAATTATGGAGTTTTCTTTGTATTGCATTTTCCAATTTCCCAGTCTGAAATGCAACAGGAACCCTCTCTGAAGTTGAACCTTCAACTGAATTGAGTATCTAATGCAGCAGATATATGATATATAGAAACAGCAACGGCCACTGTTTTTTTTCACTTGAATGTAGAACTTGCTCAGATTAGTTGTAGCATCTTTCACAGATCTGAGCTCAAAAATCAAGACAAATGAAGTGCACCAATGCAGCCGGGTATACAGGAACATAAATTCAGGAAGAAAAAACTCACAGCAACTACCTGTGCTGAAAAAAAAAAAAAAACGTTTACCATAAATAAGTAAAAGAAGCAGTGGTAAATAAATAAAGCTGTGGTATGAAAAAGCTAAAATAAAAAAACAAGGTCCTGCTGACCTTCCTGAGGAGGTAGGTCACCTATTTCAGGTGTTTTATAGTGCTACCACATCTAGAATATGCAGGACATCTGCCCTCGAGGACAAGAATTGCCACTGTAAACTGTAGATGTTAGTTTAATAAAATTGTTATAACAAATTACAAGGTAGAATCAAGTGAAACACACAAATAAACCCCTTTAAAGTTCAGTTTTGATTAACACTTCAGATAGAACTTTTTGGGGAAAATGTCCATAATCATTCAAGATATCTACAAATTTTATATCTATTATATCTATTTTCATTATTAGCTGTCATAAACCAATGAAAAACATGTCTGTTCATTCATACTATATCTTTAAATGTATGTTAACACAGTTTTTCTGTGAAGAAAAAAATAAGCATCATTGTAAGAATTTTTGGGAAGGCTTTGAAATTCTGGATATGAATATTTGTATTTAACAGTATTTTGAAGTCATTTGCATTTTACAGAAAAAATGTCTCTAGAGTTGTTTGTAGATGGGTTTTTTTTTACACTGTCATGGTCATATTGATGCCTTGCACATGGTTGTGCTCATGATATATTGGGTTCAGTGGTACCATAAGTTTGGACTCTCGGTTTATTGTGTTTGACTCTTGTCTTGCAGGTGACAATAACGTACCGCACTGTCAACTCTATTTGAAAAGAAAACACGTATAGAAGATTTCTCAGAATGAATTAGAGATATTTTGTTGTGCCCTTGTAGTGCTTGATAGATAAATCACTCAAATGTAGACAATAGCTAATCTCCTGCACATTTTCACCTCTAAATGAGTGTCCTTGTTCTACTTCTTCTGCTCATAGTCATATTCTTTCACCTTTCAAATAGATGTTCTTTGTGGACATGGTTTCTTTGGCCAAAAAATGCCTAAACTACATACAGTTGTCTCCCAAGAGACTTTGCAGATGGTCCGAGCTCAGTATTTATACATGTATTGTTCATGCTCTGAATGTCCTATCACCAGTGTTGGCCTTCAAGCTCCAATCAATCACCAGCCATTCTTTACATTGTTCTGGAGACTTTAAAGATTTTTACAGGAGGAAATCATGGAGGTACCCCTCTAATCTGGCCCACTGACCTATTGATTCAAACTTAGTTCAGGTAAAAGATTGGTACACACCAGATTACAGCCGAACAGAGTCCAAGTGAGAGAGATTAGAGGGCATTTGAAAGAAGAGAAGGGCTCAGGTTTAGCAGGATGAGGGAGAGGGGAGAAGAGAGGATTATGGAAGCTAGAGCCTGGATCCTAAAATAATCCTCTCAGTGTGCTCGGCTCTATGCTGTATGGGGAAGGGGCCAGCTTCGGCTACAAAGTTGTTATTGCATTCATAGATAAAATTTTGAAAGTATGGAAATTACCTCAGAGTGTGGGAAGATCATGACCACAAATCTGTGTTTTAGTAAATAAGGTGTTTTATTTGCTTTCTGGTATCTGTTTTGTCATCTTATACAAGCTCTGCACACACACACACACACTCTCACGCACGCATTCATCTGACTTAATCTGGAAAGCTGGTTCAGAGTTATGTGCCTCAATGCGAAGCTATAAGCGCCTGCTTCTTTCCAAGCTCCATGTTCTAATTTGGGTATTGCCATGGTTACATAAGATTGAGGGTCAGGAGGTCAGTGACGATGCAGACAAACACCGGATGGATGTGCAGCCGCTTCGTGGTGACAGGGAGATGCACTGCGAGACATAATATAACCACAGAGATTCAGCAGAATGACAACAATCAGCTATTGGTAAGCATCTAAATATGAGGAAGAGGAAGTTTACATTCAGCTGCAGAATATGATAAAGTAAAACATACAGTAGTTTCCTGGCATTGTATACATCTGATTTTCAGGAAACCAAATGTACAACAGCTACACCCTGTAATGCTTGTGTGGGTATGTGTTATGTTCAATCTTTTTATTGTTTTGAGGAACTGCACAAGTAAAAGATGCCCAACCTACAGAAAATATCTGACAAATGCTTATGCATGCAAACCAAGAATAAAACACTCCAAAACCATATCTGCCAGTGTAAATATAAAGCACATTTAGGATGCGCTATAAGAGAGTGAGTTAAATGGCATGCATGAGGACATAACAGTGTCCACAATGGAAAAAGACCTGAGGAGAATCACTACGCATGCACGAAAAGAAATACAAGAGAGGGAGGGGTGTGAAGCTCTGTGTTGCTCCACTAACCTACTTACCATAATCTCTCTCTTCTCCCCATTTCATAACTGTGCCTAAGTTACATGATACACTTATCACCTTGCCCACGCTTGCAAATCAATTATTTTCATCAGAACTCTTATCGGTAGGCTTCGCTTTTGACAGGCGGCTCTGTGCCAGTGGGGTTTTACTGTTCTCTTCCAAGCATGTTAACGCACCCACGAGTCAATGGGGAATGACTGGAATCACAACATACCTGTTGAGCTGTCCTTAAAATTGATTGATGGATAAGCTGTGACCACATGCAACTATGTTGGTTTCTTTCTTTTAAAACTGAATCTGGAGCTGGATTCAATACTTTAGTGTACAGAGAGCATGAATAAACAGCGGTGAAACAACGTGCGTCCACTTTTAATTCCCCGGCAAGATTAGAGTTTGGTAATCCTGTAAAATAATTATAGCTTCTCACAATCCTGCCACAAGCGAAAGGAAAGCTGAGGACAGGACTCCAATTCTCACATCACCTTTATGATTATTTAAGTTATTCATTGACCATGGTAAAATTAGGTTCTTTCATTTTAACATTCTGCTGGTTTAAAATAGCTGTTGGGAGTGTTTCTTGTTACTAAAAAGTGGGTTTTCTACTTTACTCTCCCCCATAGCACCGTGGATGCCTGGGACGATTACCACAGTCCGTTAGTTTCCTTATGTAGGAAACTTTTCACCTCTGCAAGTAGCCTTTAAAATTAGTGCTTTATTAAATCTGACCTTCTAAATTTGTTGAGAGTTCTACTGAATATAATTGTATTGCTTTAGGATAAAACTATGGAGAGCCGTTTCATTCAAAATTAAATAAATAAATGAATACTGCTATTGATAAATTATTAGTAAATATTCCATAAACAAAATAATTATGTTAAAATAAATTTTCATCTTATTTTTTTAATTCATTTCAAGATTTATTTAATTTACTTAAAGATTTATTTATTTCTTTTTAATTTTATTTCATAATGCAGTTTTATTTGTGACACTTTTCTTTTGTAAAGCCACTTTAAGTATTTCAGTGACTTTTGATTTTTAACCCCCATGTTCTTATATTCAAATGAGGGGGCGACATTTTATCTGCGGGGCGGCGCTGGGACAGCAGGGCCAAGCTCAATTCGTGGCTGCGGCTGCCAGAAGACAGCGCGCCGGAGGGAGCGAATCCCCTGGCTCCCCTGGTGCCAGACCGGCCGTAGAAGCCTGTCCTGGTGGTTCTCGCTGTTTTTGTGAAAGCCAATGCTGATTATCGGATGTCATTCTTGTTATAGCCTGTAACTTTTAAATAACGATGTCTTTATTGGTTTTTATTTAATAAACCTTGTTAGACCCATAACATAAGGTGGCTGTATTTACTTAAGATGGGAAATAAATAGCACTATGTGTGTGTATGACGTGCTGAAAAGATGACGAAGACTTATTGCACAAACAGCTTCCACAAAAACAGCGACAACCGCAGTGGCTGGCTTTTACACCGGTCTGGCACCTTCTGGCATCCTCCCAGAACCCCGGGCTCCCTCCGGCATGCTGTCTTCCGGCAGGCAGCGGCATGCTTCTGCCGGCCTCAGCCACGAGTTGAGCTCGGCCCTGCTGTCCCAGCGCCGCCCCGCAGATAAAACTCTGCCTCCTCATTTGGATATAAGAACATGAAATAAAAAGAGCTTAAAATGAAAAACGGGGTTAAAAAGTAAAAGTCATTGAGTAAAGTAGCTTCACAAAATAAAAGTGTCACAAAATAAAACTGCCTTATGAAATAAATAAATGAATCTTTAAGTAAATTAAATAAATCTTGAAATTAATTATAGAAAATAAGATAAAAATGTATTTTATCATAATTATTTTTGTTTTATGTCACAGGGATATTTATTTACTTCATGGAATATTTATTAATAATTTTATCAATAGCAGTATTTATTTATTTAATTTTGAATGAAACGGCTCTCCACATAAAACTGTCAGGCTGTTTGAACTTGAATGTGACTGTACTGGGTTTAATCATCAATTTGACTAAATTATTATTATAAATTGCATTTTAATTGTTTTTACTTATTTATTATAATATTTTTAGGTTAATTTGTTATATTGCTCTTCTTTCATATACTGAATCGAATTGAACTATATTGACATGAATTGTGTTGAACTGAACTAAATTAAGCTGAACAGAATGTGCCGAATAGAACTTTACTGATGGATGGATGGATGGATGGTTGGATGGATGGATGGATGGATAGATATGACCCTACTCTTGCCCTATCTCGATGAGCTCAAGCCCCCTAAGTACCTAACAAGAATAAGTCCCAAAAACTGAAATGAACTGAATTAAAATTAATTGATCCTCTTCTAATGCCCATTGCCTCATGGGATAGGTTCCAGTCCCCTAGTTAAACAGGATTAAACCATTACAGTAACTAGATAGATGGACGAATGGAGAAGAAATTTGAAATCAGACGAACTGGAAATGCTTCAAGCATCTTTCACCCCAGAAATATTGCGCCATTATAATAAGATATTTTTATGGGATATAATCACTGTGTTAAGTAAAAACTGTAAAAAAGTAAAAACCGTGAGTACCTTTTTAAGTATCCTGGAATTATATATACTTTTGGACTGATGATGTGCATCAAATGAAAGTGTTGGTTAATCACTATCTCGGAACACACACTGTCCAGTAAAATAATAAATTAACTGAAATAAAAACAAATAGCGGGTGTTTGGCTTCTCAGTCAGCGTATAACACCAACATGGAGGCTGTCAGAGTTATTAGGTAACTGAGTACTAAACGTTGCTGTGTGCAGCATGAAAACGATCCACCCAGAATCAAATAGGCGCTTATTATTGCTGTTAAATTCCCACGCCGGGTGCCTGCCGCTCTGAACTGACACACTGCCACACTTTCCCACGCACGCGAGAGCCAGCTTTCTTAAAACGCGCAAAGAGGCGGTGGCGCGCGCGTCAACTCACGGGGCACGAGGCGGGCGGACCGCAGGCTGAGGATCATGTGTAGTCCACGCGCTGAAACAGGGTTAGTGCGAGCAGCGGAGCCGGAGAGAGCTGGAAGAGGAAGAGTCGCCGCCGCTCGTTCAACACTTGTAGTTTTATCTCAGCTGCGAGGAGAAAGTAGTGTATAACAAAGAGGCATCGCTGCTTTATACGTTTATAAGGCCAGAGTGTGTGAAGAGAGGGTAGGAAATCCATATGAGGATTTGGTATTGTGGCAGTTTTCTACTTATCCGGCTTGGAGTGAATAAATGCCCGTGGCTCTCTGTGCTTTCTGGCTTCTTTTCCACTTGGAGTTACATGTCCTGCAGAGTTGAATACACTTCGCCGAAGAAATGAGAGGTGAGTGGGTAAGAGTTTTGCTGGAACGTGCTTCAATTTAGGCAGAAAAACCCGCCACGCCAGGTTTGTTTACAAAGCAACTTTTCAGTTGTGCGTTGAAGGCGCTACTTTTGAGTCTTTTTAGGTGCGTGGACTGCGGACGCACATTAGGAACAAGCATGCGCAGAACTTAACGATCTGTTGTAAATGATCATTGTGAGTTTACAGAATTGTTAATCAATTACTTTCTTTTTCATTCATCTAGATAGCCAAATTATAGTGTTTCGTTCACTGTGAGAAATTGTTGTGGATTGCGTACTAATTAAATTTTAGCCCCTGGCAATAAAAAAAATTTTTACTTTGCTACTTTCTTTTCCACCAGTAAGCCACTGACTCAAGTTATGTAAGACTGAGGAAAGGGAGGTGGTGAGCAGGGTGATTCATGGGCTGTCAAGGGACATTAATATCTGCTAGCAGGGATTCAAGTTAAATAGGCTAAGTAGTCCGATTCCAGAGACTTTTCTGTATACCTATTTTTAATTTACAGTAAACAGTTTAAAAGTAGGAGCAGTTATGTGTGACTCAGGCATGAGTTTCACGGTTTGTTTAGCAAGTGTACTTCAGTTTGTTTAATGCAAATTTTGTTTTTATGTGCGTAAAAGGTCAGATGCTGGTTTTATTTATGGGGTTTACCTAAAAATAATTTGCTCATAAGACAGAGGGTTTTTGTTGTCAGAATCCATTGGTTTCACTGGAGAGGGATGGGGTGTACTCCACTGACCTAGTTCTGTCATTGAAGATTACACCAAGTCTCTTTGTGTGTGTGTGTGTGTGTGTGTGTGTGTGTGTGTTGTGTTTGTGAGTGTTTGTCATCAGTACTTTAAATAAGTATTTAGGAAGGTATTGCTTCCTAAGGAGCTGATGAGCTTTTTAAAAATATGTCCGTTCACAAAATGCATCACATAAATTGATGGTTAGATTATATTTGTAATGTACACAGAAATATCTGTTAATATTAGAGATGCACCAAACAGTCAGCCAGAGATGGGAACTGGACAATTTCTTTCCTTGATTCACTCCGTTTAAATACAGAAACATTATGTATTAAAACTAAGAACTCCCACCGGACTTTCATGCAGTAGGTTCATAAAAATTAAGTTTAACTGGCATACGCTTTGTGGCATGAATGATAAATATTTTGCAATGCCTTTAAAATCTACCCGTTAGTTTAGTTTGGCCATGATGTTATGCATGATAAACTATCATGCACCACTGGGACAAGCAGGATATGGGCACAGCAAGCCCACAGATGAAGCACAGCAGGGCTCAATTTAACTTCCTCTGGCAGCTAAGGTTACAACCATAACATTGCTTCTCAACTGGATTTTGTAAGGAAATATCAAATTTCATTTCAAAGGAAAAAACTAAATAATAGTGGGGGGAAATGATTACTGAAAGGAAACTCGTTTTAAGGAATTATTAATGTGAACTGCTGCATAAAGAGCCAAACAAAGCATACAGTTCATCCTTAAAGAAGCACAGTTAGACCACTGTGTGTGTTAGGTTTAAAGAAAAGAGATTTCCCTCTGCCCTCCAAGGACATCACTGGGCTAATCTCAGCCTCAAAGCCACTATCTGTTGAGAAAGCAGCCTTGGGGAAGCTCACTGCAAGTTACTGTATGTGTCAAGGTGCCCTCTCTCTCTGACAGCTGCATGCTTAGATTCTGCTACCCCTATGTGAAGTTTTAACTCTTCACACAAGTAGGCAAGCAAATCTTACGAGCATCCATGTCTTATCTGGTATTAGGACTCCAGACTGTGATTACCTAACATATTCTGCCTCTAACATTTGCTTAGACTCCTTCATGTCTGTTGTGATGTAATTTCTGATAGCCTGTATCTGTTTTCCAAGTATGCATGAAGATGGTGATACCCAAAGAGATTTTGATTTTGATTCAAGGTGAAAGTGACTGGTGCAGTTGAATGGGTTTCTGTGGTTTGTTGCATAATGCAAAAATGACATGCTGTGAACTCGATGGCCCAGCCTGGGTTTGTTTTTGTGTTATAGAGGCCTTATTTGGGATAAGCTACACACCACATGGTCAAATGAAAGTGCTGTATTTTGTGTTCACATTGGTGCAGCATTAAAGTGTTAGTAAGGCTTGAGTTCCTGGCAGGCGGAGCTGTGTTGTCCAACATGTAAATCGAGAAAATAGTTTGTTTTTTTTGGTATGAATAAATTCATTAAAAACAGTAATGAGTGAAGAAGAATGTCATCTTATCTTGTTTTCATTGTGTTTGATGCATATAATGCAAAGCTCTTCGTGCTTCTCTTTTATTTTACTACAAACACATTTCCTCTCTTTTCTCCAAACTGCAGCCTTCCAAATAGAAATATTTAAATTCTACTTGAAATCAGAATCGTGCAGTAGTGTACACCAACACCTCTTGTTCCACTTGTGTTGTGTCTGCCAGTGAAACTCCTACACCTGCTGTACATTTTTAAAGAGTGTGCGGTCAGTATTGGGACATATTGTACAACCTGCTCTTCCTGGGTAGGAGCGAGAGAAAAAAACTCAATAATTACTGTTCACACACTGAAATGGAAAGAGCACTTCTTTTTTCTGCAAGCAAAGGTCGTCCTTTGGGTCACAAAGGAAGTACATAATGGACTCACTTATATCATTGGGGTGAATAACTATATTTTCAATAAAATCCCGCTGTTCTAACCCTTTTAGTGTTTGACACCGTATTTGTTATATAAAATTCCTTTCATATAAACTCCAAAAGTCCTCACAAACCTAGGTTAAATACACATTATGTCTGTTAACAGTGACATGCTTGGTAAATAGGACATTGGACTCAGTTTGATTACCTGGGTTGAAGGGACAAAGTCTCACTAGGTGAGGTTTTACAGCACAGATGAAGACAGAGAATGACTTACTGGCACCAATATGACCTTAGCTCAGTGGTTCCCCTTATTCTTCCAAGACAGATATCTAAGATCTAAGTTCAAGATGGCAACACATACCTTCTAAGAAGCACAGATTATAGCTGGAGATTATAGTAGAGTACTTCTGATATACTTAAAGGAGTAATAAGATATAATAAAAATTATATTTGTATTAAAATAAGTCTTTAACGTATGCATACAACGAAAAATAACCTAAATTTCATGAAATTTTTATAGAAAAACTGCGGTGAAAATGAATGTATTCATTGTGATATATACAGTATATATATTCAGGTATATTTTAAAGGATATTGGTTCACTTATTTAGCTTCTGCCATGAGTTTTTAAAACATAAACAATCCGGGGCAGCACCATGTGTCGCGATAGTGCGGACACCCCATATATAGAGGCTATTAGATCTTGATGCAGCCGTCTTGGGTTCAATTCGATTATGAGAGCAAAAAGGGAGAAATTAATTTTATATTTTTATGTTTTTATTTCTTTGCTTCATCAGGAGGATCCATTTAACAGTTAAATATGATACATTCCCATCAGTTTTTGAGGGGGTAAACAAAAATAAATTATATTTTACTTTTTTTTTTGTGGAACAGAAGATTAATAAGGTTCTCCAGATAAGCTCTTGCAGGGATAAAGGAACTCTTGTTTAGCTCTAAGCGGAATTGCAACACCCATATCAAATTAAATGTCACACGCGTCATTGGTTTCAATATCAGAGTCAATGTAACAAATGCTCTGCACGCTAAATGTATTTACACCAAACGGTGAGTAATTAAGCGCAGAGCAACATTTATTACCCAGTAGACCAAAAGTGCTACAGAAATTTCTCAACTCATATTTCAGCGGAGTAGAAATAGATTGATGGTGGAGCTCAAACACAGCTGAAATTTCACACAAATACTTGACGTGCTGCAACAAGTTGAACAGCTCTGAGCTATATCTGTCTTCCTGTCTGCAGCTTACTTCGCTAGATGTCCATGCAGCTTTCTCCAGATGTTGCACAGCTTCAAAAATCTCCTACTCCTCCTCCTCCTCACAACTGGTCACCTGTTTCTTTAAATAAACCCTACGCTGCTCTCTCTGCAAACCCAATGAAAGCACCTATTCTCTCCTTGTCTAAAGGCTGAGTCAGATTTGGTTCCACCTTAAAAGCTGCAAGAAGCCAGATTGCGTTTCTTCTCACAAACCCGCCCCCTTCTTCGCTCAATGGAAAGTGTGTCAGTGGAGCAATTCCTGCTCTCTGGTCCTGACTGTGCCCCTCAGCTGACTGGCAGGTGAGGTGGCGAGTGTTGGGAACAAAGCTCTCGCTCACCAGCCAATTGGAGCACGGCGAGATGAGGGAGGGTTGTGGCGCTGTTGCCGGGACAACCACATCTGAATGAGCGTGTTCACGGAATGCACCAGATGGGAGTTATATAACAGACTGACGAGGGAGGGTGGGGGAGAGCCTCCGAGGGGGGAGGAGAGACAAAAGGGAGCAATGGAGAAAAGGATTTTTTTCCGTTGGCCTTTATTTATTTATTTATATCCCTCAGTTGCATTTCGTTTGCAAGAGGACTTCTAACAAGTGAAGATACTTCAGCATGCAACCTTCACTTCAAAAGCAAAAAAGATGTTGGAAAAGACAGCTTTGAATTCCCCTGAGTTTTTAGGACAATGTCAGTCACTGACATCTTCTGCTCTCCGTTGCTCTGTGACGCACATCTTTCCCCACACAGAGTGACTCATGTGATTGGTTGGTTATATTTTGTACAAAGGCCTTCATGAAAGAAGCAATTTTCTGAAAAGCTGTGAAATCCCATTTTGTGATTTAGTGGGTTACCTAATACACAGTGTGGCCCAGAAAAGGGTTTTAGTGTTGGTTTGGCACGCCCTGCACTTCTGGATGCATAAAATCTTGCAAAACACGGTAGCATTTACTTGCACATCCGAAGGACCAGAAATCCAGGCCACGGGCAATTGCTTTCTGAGTTAGAAATACCCCCACAAAGCTACAAAAATATCACTACCAGTAATTTCTCACAATATGAAAACGATGCTGTGTTTGGTTCTTTTTAATTGATTCAGCTAGCATCTGCATGTATGAAAAAAACCTACACAGGCACATTATGATGGAAAGAAAACTAAAAACTGGCTCTGGAATATTAATTTTATACATCCAGTGGCAGATTAATAGCAAGATAATTTTTTTACAAAAGTATGAAACTAAAGATGTTGCTGTAAGAGCTGTTAAACAACGTTTCTCTGTTGCTGCAGAAGTTGAGTGACAGTGAAGCTTAGGCTGGCGAGCTTGTTTGTGTGTTATATAAATGAGGACATAAAGACTAAACAGCTTGGGCTAAATGACTGAAGTCATCACTGAAACAGCATCTCTTGCTCTGTGTGAGGCTTTATGAGATAGCCTTACTTTACATAAGACCAATGTTCACAGCAAAATAAATTAAAGAACAAAAAGATATTTCTTTAAGGACACAGCCTAATTATCAGACTAATACATAAGAAGTCTAATCCTAACTTCTTTAGATTTATAATTGCTTTTGTTGTACAGCATGACTTCCAGAGAAGATCACCAGAAGTGCAAAGGAGATAAACCACAATAAGATCTAGACTGATGAAGCAGAAGATTCTCAGATGTAGAAAATACAGACTTAACTAAGATTATCATCAATATCAAGCTTCTGTTTTCTCAAACGTTTGGGGCAAATTAGATTGTACACGAAGCATTTCATTTCATTTATTAAACCAAGCATATTCAAATAATATAATATCTTTTTCACCTTTAAATAGGCTAACCTAACATTGGTGCAGCTTTGGATTTCCTAAGGTTTCCAGATCCTGACAGTGGCTCAAGTTGCACTCTCAAAACTCAAAAAGACTCCACTTGGCACCACCTCTTTGCTAACATGTTAGCTCATCCTGAAGGAGCAGCAGCGTGCAAAAGAGAGAGAGACAGAGCGCGATGTGAAACTTTATAACCCCAGGCTTCAGCTAATGCAATTGACCTGCTATTCTGGGGCTGAGGGGGCCCAGCTACTGAGATAAACAACATAATGAAAAGAACAGGCTGTTCTTGTGTAAGAAGGATCAGGCTCTCATAATGAACACAAGATGTATAATGTATACTGAGTCTTCATGTGTGTTCGTGACACTTCTCTGGTTTCTTTTCAATCCTTCAGCACAGTGACAGTTCTGTCCCATTATTCGGGGGTAGATTTTAAACACTAATGCAAAAAATAAATAACATTTGACCTGCAAAGGATCATATCTTTGTTTCTGGGAAAATTCAAGTTGTTCAAAATGCAGCTAATGCAAGGTGGTGGTGGATTTGTTTGAGTCAAAAATCAGGGCTGTCCAAAGCAAATACTGATTTGGTATAAACTGCCAACTTCATTGAATATGGCTGAACAGGCTTACTGACAAATACTGAGGTTAGAGTGGCGGCCCTTAAAAGCAAACGTTAACCCCCCTTATAAGTCAGTTTTTCCGAGAAAACGGTCTACTTATTCAGCAACTTTTTTTTTTTTTTCAAAATACGTTAACATTGGGTCGTGATTTTCATTGTTGCCACAACTTCTGATAATATAAACCCTCTCTAGATACCTTTGTTGGAGCATGAAACCTAACAATTGTTAATTTATTTGATGTTTAAATATATTTAATCTATTACCTTCTTAATAAATGAATGCATATTTGTGTTCAATGAATACAAGAATAAAAAAGTAGGCAAAAGCCCAGGAAATGTTTGCATTGCAAAGTTTCTTTAACAAAGCCCTGTTTATTACCTAATAACATGCATTTTATTAATTCTTTTCAGCTCAAATAGAAGTGATTCCCTGTAAAATCTGTGGGGACAAATCGTCGGGCATTCACTATGGTGTTATCACCTGCGAAGGCTGCAAGGTGAGTTTATAAGCAATTTAATAAGGAATATAGCAGAAAAAGAAAGAAAACATAATCCTACTAAACCCGTGCACTGAGTATCTAATTGGTGTACTTAGTCATTGCAGCACTGATTGGGTACCTTATATTGTTTTGACCATTGTTATTTTGCAGGGCTTCTTCCGACGCAGCCAGCAAAACAACGCTATGTACTCCTGCTCAAGACAAAGGAACTGCATGATTGACCGCACCAACCGTAACCGTTGTCAGCACTGCAGGCTGCAGAAGTGTCTCGCTCTTGGCATGAGCCGTGATGGTGAGATCACACACTCAATTTATATTTAATTAACTAGAGTTTCCACTGCCCGTATTTTTTAAATCACAGTGACTGCATGGTGTGTCCTTTTAAGGACTACTCTTTAGAGTTGCCAAATTTTATCTCTATGCTTTTCTGCTCCAGCTGTGAAATTTGGTCGCATGTCCAAAAAACAGCGTGACAGCCTGTACGCAGAGGTCCAGAAACACCAACAGTCGCAGGAGTGTGTGGGGGTCGGCACCCGCGAGGAGAACAGAGACTTGGCAGAACATGGCCGCACCTACAGAAGAGGCTCCAGCACCACTCTCAGTGACCTAGACGACATTACAACCCTGCCGGACGGCCTCCTTTTCGACCTGCCGCTGACCCCGGAGGACGGAGGTGGAGATTACTGCCACCTGGAATTGCTGGGAGGAAGCGCAGGGAGCAGCTCGTCCTCTCAGAGCTCTCCGGAGCAAACCAGCTTGGACTTTGTTGACAGGAACCACAGCATCAAACATGAGTACCAACTGTTGCATGATTCTGGACTTTTTTCTCATGCCATCCTCAACCCTCTGCCGGAGGGCTGCTCTCTGCTGGAAATAGGTCAGTAATAATCCTATTTGTACTTTCTAACAATAAATACATGCTTAAAAGTAGATGTTAGAAAATTTGCAGTGGTGACACTATTGGTAAATATTGTCTTGATATCAGTTGCGATATATGTCTATTTTCTTCTTTCCTATCTTTCTAATCTGTGCTTTGATCACTCTGCCGGGAGACTCTGTCCAACTGGCTAAATATTACATTACCATATAAATGCAAGTTTAAAATACATATAAATATGCTTGGAAAATATTAGCCAACAATTATTGCACTCTAAATAGACCACTGCAATATGAATATTGCACATACTGTTGTTGCTATGACAATTTATTCACGATATATTGTCCAGCCGTACTTAAAAGGCTATCAATCTTACTGAAAGCTTCAGAGATCAATAAATAAATGTTATTTGCTTCCATTCAGAGCGTATTATCCAGAGTGTGGTAAAGTCCCATGTTGAGACAAGCCAATACAGCACAGAGGAGCTGAAGAGAATGGCATGGAACATCTATAACCCCGAAGAGACGCGCTCATACCAGGCCAAGGTAAGTGCGAGACTTACTAGTGTTCATCATTGCCTGCAAACAGATTAAAGTAGGACCCTAATTTAATGTAGTACAAGAGTGGACTTAAGAGACGTACAAAACATGAAACACAGAAGCTTGCATTTGCAAAGAAGTGAGTGTCACATCCAACTCAGGAGGTGTCCTTTACTTCCACCAGTTTTCAGTTTTGAACAATGAACACAAGTCAAAAAGAGTTGATCCAATGAATGACAATTATAATTCAAAGGGCATTGCACATCTCCAGAAGGTATTCTAGATTTATGAGTGAATGTCAACATATACCAAGTTTTATTAGACATTCTTCAGGGTTGTTAGTTAGACATGAGCCAGATGCAAACAGAAACAATAGAAACACAACCTGATCACAAAGAAACTCTGTATTCTTCTTTTTTGCCCTTTTTCAGTCAACTGAAGTGATGTGGCAACAGTTCACGGTTCACATTACCAACGCAATCCAGTATGTGGTGGAGTTTGCCAAGCGCATCTCAGGCTTCATGGACCTCTGTCAGAATGATCAGATCATTCTCCTTAAAGCAGGTCAGTGCATGATGTAAGTTAACGTCCCTCCAGACTAAAACCATAGGCCTTGTTTTAGTTGTGACAACAATAGTTGTTGTCATACCGGTCTACGGCCTGGACCTCTACACAGATTTACAGTTACACATGCATGAGAATGATTTTAGAAGGTGAGTGGTTTTTAATTCTCAAAAAAAAAAAAACACCCAGCTTTATTTTCTTCACAGTTTTTCTAGTTATGATGTTTCTGTCCATTGCAACTAGGCACTGGCTGGGGTGAGATTCCCAGGGTTAGACAAACTTCATTAAAAATACCACGATATCACAGCATCATGATAGTCATATTTATTATTATGCTATAATATTTGTATCTATAACCTTTATTTATTTACTGTTATTTTACGTTTTTGGTACATAGACTTTTGCATAATATGGAATAATTACTTGCTATATTTAGTAGCAGCTTTCAGGTTTTCTGCTCTATGTAGAATAACACAAGCATAACAAACTGAAAGTAGCGGTTAAGTAATCAGTCTACTTGGCTGCTTTGTATGAATGCCACTCTTAGCTCTCCAATTGTAGTTTTAAATAGCACAGCCTTCTTAAAGGCATGTTTTTCATAGGAACCTTTTCCGCAAACAAATTATCAAATTACCAGCATAAAAATTTACCTCAGAAAAAGTAGAGTTTTGTGGAGGAGGGTTTTTAAGCATTTTGAATTGGTAAACAGCTTTTCCAAATTATAATTCCTTCATATCAATTTAAAACGGTCTGCAGCTTTAACTGCAATATGCTTTAAATCATTAACATCTGATTACAGCTGTCAGTAGAGAAGGAAGGGTAAATCCTTCATTTAGAGGGTTATTTCAAACCATTTCGGTTCTGAGACACAAATAAAAATCACCACAGCTGCTGTGGATTCTGGACAGATTTTTAAGCAACTAGGCGCTGAAGTGTGTGATTGTGGGTTATGTTTCTTTTTTTTAAGAGTTTATTTATTTAATACTGGTGAATTTTACAAACTTTCTTCGATTTCAACTTTCAAGTGATTATAATTTAGCTTCAAAGTGTTAATTATATGAAATGGGCAAAATCTTATGGCTAGAAAACTGGGTTTCATTCCCGACCAGTGCTGTCAACCTTCCGAGTAGTTACCTGCTCAGCGTCTGGCCCTGTTGGCCTTCACAGTGGAAAACAGTCAGGGTAAATACCAGTTCCCAGAGAACATTTTTTAAATTTCACAATAGAAACCTGTTCTAAGGGTGATTAAGGGTGTGTCATTCCTTAAGTTTTTACACCATGATGGTGGCTGTAACCAGAAATATTTCAGTATATTCAATATATTTTCAATGAGGAAACATACAATAGATGTCTCTCAGCCAGCTGACTGGTACGAAGCAGCAATTGATAGTAAAAGGGCACCGCTGCATTGCTCTTCACAGCCGGAGACAAACGTGGGTCACTCCGCCACATTCTGGAGTATTTTTAAGAGGACTGGATGCCATTAAAATGATACAGTAAAATATTTTAGCAGTTCTAAATCCAAAACCTTTAGACCTGGATTTCGTTAACTTGCCTATCCATAATTACACTTTTAACAAGTGGAACAAATAAATCACACAGGCTTGTGTGTGAAGTCAGTCTTTATGTTACAAATAGAATTCACCTTGACTAGCACTGTCATTCAGTGTTTTACCTGTATTTATTTTTAAACATAAGGTTACTGTGTCAATTTGTAATCCAATGCGTAAGGACGACAATAGAATGTGGCCTGATGAGAGGTTTTTACATAAGTCTGATTCCAGTGTCTGCCATGTAAGGACTAGTCTTTAAGCCAGCATGTATTTTGAAGTTCAGACCTAAAATAAACAATTTGCATTTTAGTTTATAGGCTTTTTAGCCTCAGGTGTTGCCTTAAAACCTTCCCACAGCAGCAGGAATTGACTTCATAATTGAAATAAGGAAACAAAAGTGTGAGAAGCACAACTTGCTACTACAAATGCCACTCCCAGAAAACATTAAAAAGTGCTCAGCCATTTATAAAAATGTAAATGTAAATTAAAATGAAATAGAGCAGGCCAATTTTTTCAGAACAGTAAACAAAATTGAATACTTTGCTGTGTTTGCTTTGGCCAATATTACATTTGGGGAACAGGCTTTACGCGTTAGCCTCCTGGTCCAACTAATCTAGATTTAGGCTAAATTAAGAAACCCAGAGAGTAATCCAGTGCAAGGGAGATAATAACTGCTTTGAACAGAAACTCACATTAGAAACTCTGAACCACCCTTTAACAGAAATATTATATAATTAGAAAACAATCTAATTACTATAGCAACACATAGTCGTATACAAAGCTGTACTATGAAAGCACTATGTAGGATTCACAGCCTTTTGGCTGTTTTTTTGCCCTTAATCTGTTGTATCAAGATAAAACGTTGTTTTTACATCATCTTTTGCCCTTTTATCCTCAGATACATAATAGTTCTTATCCTATAAATGATCTTGTAGTTAAACATAATAGTTTGCTGCTGAGCTTCTGAGTGTTTTGGGGATCAATCTCCCCCATGAAAACTAATCAGACATAAAGCCCTGACCCCAGGCATTGAGGGAATTTAAGTAAAGCACCAAAAATGCCCTGAAACACACTAGGTCACCTGTTTTTTACTCAATACAGCATCTATTAGACAATCAGCAGTGTGCTGATTCCTGCTATATAGATTTATCAGGACCTTATCCTTAAAAAGGCTTTTAGTTTATGTAATCGTATACCCAAAAAAAGATTAATCAACAGTGTTTTTAAAACAATAGTCCAAAGTCGCTCTATTTTCTCAGATCTTCTGTCAAAGAAATCTTCTTTTTCTTAGTGGTGGATTTTCTTGTCTTTGTGTCAACAGGCTGCATGGATGTTCTTCTGATCCGTATGTGCCGAGCCTACAACCCTATCAATAATACACTGCTATTTGATGGAAAGTTTGCCAGTGCTCAGCTTTTTAAAGCTCTTGGTGAGTCAGCACGATGTGTTTCTTCCTCTTTCTCTGTCTTTCTCTCAGATAAATATTTTGAAAACGGTTAGCAGGTGATTCAAGGTCAATTTTTGAAAATCTTTTTAACTATCACAATAGTCAAAGTTTTTTTGCTTCTCTTTCCCTTTTAGGTTGTGATGACCTTGTCAGTGCTGTGTTTGACTTAGCGAAAACTCTGAGTCGTATACAGATGTCAGAGGACGAGATGGCTCTGTTCAGTGCGGCTGTCCTGCTGTCACCAGGTAAGATTAACGAGCATAACTTTCCGACCTTCTTGTAAATAAATGCTAAACCAGTGTAACTGGTAGTTGATTCATACGGTTAGAATTAATAGTTGAAGGTGTGTAGGGTATTCTATGGAGCTTTTGGTTAAACAGCATTGTTTACCGCACTGACTTGACCAATACATCTACTGGCCTACAAAGCCAGAGATTATTATGGTGCAGTTGAACTCATCATCCATCGTTATTTTCCACTGTGGCCCTTATCATATTGACATAGTCAGCTGTTCATCATGCAGGCACATTTAAAGCTGCAGTGACATGAGAACTTCCCTGTGCGTGTTTATTATGTTACAGTATTTTAGCTCTGAGAGAAAGGTTTGGCAGAGAAAAAGAATTTTTAAACTCATCAGGCAATAAATGCATTCATGTATTTTTTGTGCAGGAGAATAATACTTGGTGTGTGCATGCAACAGGGTTAGGCATTATTTATGGTGTAAATTACGCCTCAGTCTTCAAGCGACTTCATTAAATGGGGATGGTTTTTTGGTGTTTGCTTTGCAACAGAAATGTTTTTGTTCACATCCACTTTTAAAAGCTGGGCTGACTAAGCATCAGTTACCTGGTTCTTCCTATAGTGTAAAACCTGATAGTGCCCCGATAGATTATAAGATATTTTTTCTAGTTCCCTGAACTGTACACTCTGGATGTTTTAGGCAATTTTGATTGTTAAACGAAATACCTCAGGTAGCTGAAACACCAAATTAGGTTTACCTTTATTTGGGAAAATTAAAGAGTGTAAAATTATATCATTGGCTTTTCTGGTAGAATCTAGTTGACAAAGTCCCAATTATATAGTTTCATTGTTAAAAGTGTAAGCATCAGTTATAGGAAAATGAGTTACTTTACCCAAAAGGGTTGTTTAAGTTCACTCTTCACAGAACTAGAACTAGTTATGAGCATAATTCATGTTCATAGTTCATCACCTAAATCTCTGAGCTAAATTCACAGTCCGATCATGAACTAGTTTTCATCCATTCCTTGATTTGTTTATATATTGAAGGTTATGAAAAAATGTAGGTCACTGCGTCATGTTCCAATGAACCTGTTATGTCAGTGTGGCATTTGCAACTTGTCCTTGACCAGCTCATTTATATCTGTGTAATTCGCTCATGTTCTCTTTGCTCATATGGCCCATATTTTAATGTACAATTATCCTGTAAAACTGTTATCATTTATGTAGGTTCCATTGTTAATAGTCAGAAAGAAAATGTGTCTCTAAACACTGGCCCATTAAGACTATACTTTTAGTTGTGACCAGCAAGTGCTGACTCTGTTTGAATTCTTGTCAGTTGACAAAATTGTCACTGACACAATTAAAAACATCTGTGCTGCTATGGTCAGAAGGAAAATATGGAAGTGGTTGAATACATGTACTGCAACTTCCTTCCCATATTGGACTAAATCCCGGCTTGAGGCAGCCTGAGCACAGTAACAACAGAACCGGTGTGCACACACAATTCGGCCTAATCCAGTAGTTTTGACTGCTAAGGTTTGAGCCTCCAGTTAATATTGTGAAGTTTAAAGCAAGGGGAGATAAATACATTATCAAAGTCTCCCTTCAAAGACAGGTGGCCCTATGTCTCCCTGAACTGCAAACAGACATGCTAACTATACACTCAGCCATCACCAAGCTCTTACTTTCAAGGCTAAATGTTGTAACTCTTTCCTGCATAAACTAACTAAAGTTTGCCCTAAATGTTTATCAGTTTACCAAATGTGTTTACTGCAAGCTAGAGGTTTGTTTAATGTCGACAGGGAGAGCTGTATTCAGTTCAAGATCATTATGCAAAGGAGCAGCATGGTGAAGTTTAAAGTTTTCCAAAAAAGTTCTTTAAAAAATACACTCATTTAAACGTGGCTCCTGGATATTATATATAAGATAAACATAGAGCTAGAGTGCTTTTGCAAACATGAGATAACAAATCTACTCTCCCTTTCTTTAGACCGACCTTGGCTGACAGATGTCCAGAAGATTCATAAACTGCAGGAGAAGGTTTATGTGGGTCTGCAGCGCTGCCTGCAAAAACAGGGAGCATCAGAGGAGAAGCTAGCCAAGGTACAGAAACTCCCTGATATGTTGTTCAGGACCTCTACATGTATGGTTTTTACTGTTGTTATTTTCTCGTATAATTTGTCTTCCTTTTCTGTATCTCCATCCTAGATGGTGTCTAAGCTTCCCATGATGAGGTCCATTTGTAACCTCCACATAGATAAGCTGGAGTTTTTCCGTCTGGTTCACCCCGAGACAGCGTACACTTTCCCTCCTTTGTACAGGGAAGTTTTCGGAAGTGAAATAACCTTCCCAGACTCCACCGAGGGTTAGTTTAGCCACTCAGCTAAATGGCGTGATTAATAGTGACACTGAGGTGTATTTAGAGGACGATGAAAATGTGGTAACCGTCATAAGGCAAAACCAACCAGCCCAATGACAATCCTGTATGTTACACTTTAGTGCACACTCCTCTCACCTCTGAAGTCCAAACTCATGGAGTAGCTTTCACTGCCCTGCAGGTTAACCCTTTCAACTAGACACAACGGGAGCTACTGCTGGGTTGTCAGTGCACGGTACCTCCTTTGTAAAGAAGCGAAGAAACCATTGAAGAGTAGCCTACATTGTTTTTATTCTCAAAAATATTTTTTTCTATAAGACACCTTAACCTGCTTGTTGAGTTTAATTCCTTTCTGGCATAGATTTTGTTATTTTCACAGCTCCTGTGAGCGAGTTTTGAATGTACCCCCCTCTTCCTGTAACCATCCATGATATACTAGAATGTACAAACCTACAGTAAAGTTCTCGCCCTTGTCGGGAGATTTGCAGTAATGATGCCTGCTTCAGATTGGTGCAGAAACAGTTTTTGGTTCTTTGCGTATTCTCAGTAGCACCCACACATTTCTGTTTTTGTAACATGAACAAGCTTAAAGGGACCATGATCAAACTCTTAAGCATAACGTTTTTTTTTTCTTTGTAAATCATGTTTAAACCCACAAACACATTTAAACTAGAGCACAAAAACATAGCACTTATGCTAAAATCTGATGTCAGTCAACTGTGAGTTGTTGCTTTTTTTATGTAATCTATGACCTCAGTCCAAATCCCTTTTTCCTTTTTCCAAATGCCACTTAGAAAGTGAGATTATTATAGAAGTATTGTAAAAGTATTTGCAGATCTACTTTTTTTATATATATAAAATATATTTATATATAGGAACATCTAAAAAAGTGTGAAATAAGGGCAGAGTTTATACCGTGTAAAGAGATGGCAGTCATGTTCTGCTCCGGTTGTCTTGTCCACAGTTTGAATTTTTCCAATAAGAATGATCGTAGCGGAAATTAAAAAAATGAATGTGGTTAATTAGCACTTTGAAGTCTAAATAAACCAACCTGGCACAAGATTTTACATGTAAGCAGTGTAACTGCCAGCTGTAAAACCTATATTAAACCAGATGGAAAGTTTACAACCACCCTCCTGCTTTGGCTGAGTTGTCTGAGCAGAACACTCCAAGGCTGACCTCTGATGAGAGTGGTCTGAAAGTGCCACATCTCAGCCCTCTCTACACAAATATCTCTTTTTTTACTGGCTAGAACTCTCAACTAAAGTCTAAACTAAAATGTGAATATTAGCACAAGGTGAAAACAACTATAAATGAAGGGACATGGAGTTTGACATGCACAAGAGGATAGTGGTGTTGTTTAAGCTTCCCATGGTCTCTTTGCTTTGGGGTCAGGCCAATTACATGTGATCAGAGATTGATAACTTGTACTCCTTACTCCCAGCTCCCTTACTACCTCACCTTCTCCAAACACTAGATGGCAAAGCACAGGGTTGACAGAGCCATCAGCTACCCCCCTGAGTTTAATATCTATGTATACACAGAGAGCCTCAGAAGTAGTAAAATAATGCTGATTAAACTGGAAAGAAACTAAATAAAACTTTATCTTTTCGTGCTAAAGATATCTCTTTGATTGCTGTTCTGTTTATCTCAGAGCGCTGTATGCCTTTAGTTCAGAAAGCCTTGGACATACACAGATCTATCTCGCTTTAGATCTCTAGAAATGCCTGCAGGCATCATGAAAACTTTTCATTTAAAGTAGATTTCTGTTAAACAATAAATCTTGTTGTACCAGCAGTCCAAAGAGGCCATAAGGAATTTCATTAAATCTCTACATTTGGAGTCCTAAGACAATGACAAGATAGATGTTGTATGTTGTCTATCGCAGAGTAATCAAGTTGGCTTAGCACTGCTGGGACAGTGCTGTTCACCGTTCGTTATTTCATGTGGTACGAAGGGGAGACTCTCCCTTGTTTTGGTACTTAAGATTGTGGCATTGTGGGATTGTGCAATAATGTCCTTCCCATTGTTCTCAGTATGTCGGGCCTTAGGGCCATGTATTACAGTAAATGTTTTCTCTAGCACTCCAGCACAATAACCTCATGGCAACACAAATAATATTATTCATAGCATGATGTACCAAATACTCAACAGAGATCTTTGCAGATCAGATGATCTGGCCACATGGAATTTACAGATGGTAACAAAGTGCAATGCTTTGTCTTTGAGGCCTGAGAATGTTAATCATTTAAGTTTATAAAGAATTCTATATAAATATATACATTCTGCTGGATTAAAACAGTCCAAAGAGCAGGACCTGTGATCTGCACTTTCCAGTCCCTTTAGACTCACTCAGGGAGATAGCTGGGCTCTCTGTCCTACAGCGTCTGCAGTTAATCAAACTAGCAGGATACCTTGCACCAACATACCTTGATCACTGTGTACAGTACATGTTCTTGTGAATGTTTGATTACAGAAGTATCAAAGACTTTACCCCTGTCTGATATCATTATTGCAAGACTTTTTAGTTAAAAACATAGATTAAATAGGAGATTTAAAAAAAAAAAACAGATTAATTGTAATCTCTGAATTCTATGTTGGTTTTGTTGTGATCTTTTGTTTCATGATTTTTATCCTGCATTGTTGTACTGTTGTTATTTTTGCATCAGTTAGTGTCCTTTTTTCTTTCAGAGAGATCTAATTCTATTTTTTTTTAAAGAGTTTTTAAAGATGTCTCTCCAAAAGTTTCTCTTTCATCATGATCCCCCTGTTTATAATCTTCTCACTTTATTTTAAGAATATTATTGTTATTGAATCAAGATAGAGTTTAATATGAAATAATTTATGACATGGTTGTGAAGCCTAAGAGGTTTTAACACAGTGAAGTTTTGTTGCACAATGGTGATACTGTATGTGGATTTAAGAATGTAATAAAAGTCTTTTTACAAGTGAAACCAAGTTTAGCTGTGGCTTTAACAATTCTTCCAATGTCTTTTGTTACTACTACTTCCGCTGTGCTAAAGAACAGGCCAGATTATTACTATTTTATCCTTTTCTTTTGCCATGGCAATACAGATTTATTGAAAGCATGTTTTCAATTATTTTTCACATCGACAACGTGAGAAGTTAGATTTACAAGAACAACAAAAGAGGGAAAAAACATTATTAGATTTTAAAATTTTATCTAAATAACATTTTCATAGATTAAAAAAATATCACAGAATAGTATAAAAGCGTAAAAACAGTCCATAAAATTTTTAAAACATAATTAAAAATTAAAAAAATTTTTTAAATCCTCACAATTTTAAAAAAGAATCATTGCAAGGGTAAGCGATGTAATGTAAAGGTCAGGTTAAAAAGATGCGTTTTGAGCTACTTTTTAAAAGAGACCCATAAGTCCACAGTTCTCAGACTCAGGGAGAGAGAGTTTGAGAGTCTGGGGTCCGTCTAGCCTGAGACTCTTTGTTCACAGTACCTCATGGACCAACTGGGGATATAAGGATTTACAGGATTAATGGCATATGCTGGCGCTTGTCCAAAGCCCTAAAAACCAGAACTGGAATCTCACAGTGAAGATATAGACAAAAGCCTAGCACAAGCATTTTATACCATCTTTAACCGATCCAAGGGTGTTTTGCTACGACAGGTAAAAAGCGAATTGCAGTACTCCAAACATGACTAAATGAATGCATGAATAACAATTTCCATTTCAGAGCGTGACACAATCTAACTCGACTTAGCAATATTTCTGAGATGATAAAAAGCAAGAGCGAACCGGAGAACCGACATGAAAATCACAAGTAAACTCTTAATAATATACCAACATACCTAGCAGAAGGTTTGGTATACGATGCAAGTTGACCAAGAGAGTTTTTAACAGTCTAGGTAAGGTAAGGTAAGTTTATTTATGTAGCAACGAGACACTCAAAGCGCTGTACATGTGTCTAAACACATATGCAACAACTGTAGTGTAAACATCTCTTGGTGCTTAAAGGAGATTATACAATCAAATATCATCTGCATAGAGGTGGTAGAGGTGGATTTTCTTATAAGAGGTCAGAATGTGCCAAAGAGGGAATAGATAAAGCAGAAACAGTAAAGGCCCAAACATAGAACCTTGTGGCACACCTTATGTGAGAGATGTGAAAGACATATGCTGCTGGGAGCAGTCTCTTAAAGCAAACAGTCAGACACATAAAGTAAATCCTGATACGCCTGCACAGTATTTCAGCCTATCAAGTAACATGGTGTTCGACTGTTTCAAAATCTGCAGTCAGATCCAGTACAACCAGAGCACAACATTTTCCTGCATCACTTTCAGAATGTCACTGGAGACTCTAAAAATGGCTGTTTTGAATAAAATGAACTCTACAGAAACCTGACTGAAAACAATCAAAGATGTTGTATTTGTCCAGAACAGCTGTAAGCTGTTTGGCAACAACCTTTTCCAAGATGTGGAAAACAAACAATAATTTAGAGATAGGTCTAGAGCTGCTAAATGGGGAAGGGTCAAGGTTAAGTTATTTTCAAGAGTGGGAGGATTACAGTGTTCTTAAAATAAGCAGTAGCTTCACCAGAAACCAGCGATGCATTGATTTTTTTGAGCACACTGGGACCGATAGACTGAAAAGTAAGTAAGTAGAAGCGTTAAATGAATTACAAAACAAAGGAATAACAGAAAATTTTGTGTTCATGCAAAACATAATAATAATTAATCATCATCATGAATGTAGTATAGAATGAGAAAGAAAGCAAGAAACAGAAACAAAAGGAAGCAAATAATTAAAACTTATATTACTACCAATACTGCTGCTAATAATAATGTTAAAAATGTAGATCAGTTATTTATTTCTGTTTTTTATTTATGTTACTCATCTTATAGTACAAGGGGCTTTTTTAAAGTGCTGCTGCTTACACTCAAAACAATCTGAGATGTTTATTTTAGACAGTGGGGATAGTATGAAATCTATGGGCCTGTACCATCTCATACAGACGATTGTTGACAGGTAACTGAAAGTTTGCTAGATGAGAAGCTCAACTAAAATTGTAATCAGCATAATAGATAATTGCTGAGTTTTAAGTTTAAAGAAAATCTTAAAATTTTTTAAGCTTATATTTTGAATCTGTTTCAGTAAGTTTGAAAAACAATACAGTACATTTCCTTGGACAAACCAAAACTATTTAAAATATGTTAAAAGATGTTTAAAAATGAACTTAAACTTAAATAGGATTCATTTTCTATTACTTACACATAAATGGTGTTAAAACAAAGAGTCTGCAACGTCTTGTTGAGTTGTTGTTTGTCTTTAGAAACCATGAATCAGCTAACATAAAATGACTGAGACTAAAGTGTATTTAATTTATCTGTTTATACGGCGCAATTATATGCAGTTAATAAGCACGTGATAAAAGTTCTACAACAAGGGGGATCTCTTGGTCTAATTTGGACCAATACTACCAATGTACAGTAATTTCTTTCTTAAGCATTGTGAGCTTTTTAAGTATTTGTACAATTTTAATGAAATTAGTGTACTACAAAGCTCAAGTGAAGCACAAGTCACTCTGTCTCTTTCTTTGGCCTAAGCTCAAGGATAAGGACAAAGAGAGGAAACATCTTATCAATAATGCTGCCTTTGAGTTCTTAAAACATAAGATAATGTAATTTTGAACCTTGGAGCTATTGGGGAAACATAAATGGTTGTCCTGTTTGTCTTTTTGTTTTCATTTAATAATAATATTGATAATAATAATAATCCATCCATCTAATGGCTATATCCGCATGTCCTTGCAGGGCTGCTGACCCATGCTCCAGTGGTCATTGGGCGGGAGGTGGGGTACACCCTGGACAAGATGCCAGTCCCTCACAGGGCAACATAGAGACACACAGGACAAAAAACTAAGCACACACATTCATACCTAAGGGTAATTTAGACTAATCCCAACAGTCATGTTTTTGGTCTGTGGGAGCAAGCTGCGAGACCCCACGCATGCAGCCCAATAGTAAGGGTTGCGGGGGCCTGGTGCCTATCTCCAGTGGTCGTGGGATGAGGGGTAGGGTTCATCCTGGACAATTTGCCAGTCAGTCACAGGGCAACATAGAAACAACCATGTGAACACATCCTAATTTAGACTAATCAATTGACCTGACAGTCATGTTTTTGGGCTGTTGGAGGAAGGCGGAGTATTCTGTGAGAACCCATGCATGCTCAAGGAGAACATGCAAACTCCATGCAGAAAGACGACAGGTCGAGATTTGAACCCAGGACCTTAATGCAGCAAGGCATCGGTGCTACCAACTATTCGACCGTGTAGCCCAATAATGATGATAATAATAATAATTCAAGCCATCTAAAAAAAAAAACCAAGAACCTATATAGTTCTACTCATAGGTTAAGAGCAACAAATGTTGTTTTTTTCTTAAACAAATTCATATTTTAAACCTTATTTGTTAAATACATCAAAATTTATAATTAAATGCTAAGGTTTTTGTTTATTGGTGCTTGCTCAGTGCATCCAGCAGAGGGCAATGTGCTTTCATTTGTTAAAACATGGAGTCACCGTTTACTCGGTTAAATCAAAATGTTCATAGCTTCACACAGAAGAAGTAAAAGAAACAGACTGAGTTCAGGCTATTAAATTACTTGTTTTTTTGTATTTGTTTAGTTGTTTTTACCGTTTTTGCTCCGCTATCTGTGACACTGACAGGACTCCCTCTTACTGAGGACGTGGTCCGTTGGCGTCTCCTCTCTTGGAGTGACGGCTGAGCAAACCTATGATTTCCCCTCTGAAGCGTTTACTCATTTTTTTTTTTTTTTGCACCGGCCCATTTTCTGACAAACTGTAACGTAAACTTTTTTCCTACATCGTCTCTTGTTTACACGTCCGACAACGGAAGAGCAGAGGACAGTTAGGGTTCAACATGTCTGTGGCGGGTTTGAAGAAGCAGTTTTATAAAGCCAGTCAGGTTTGCAAAACTTTTCTTACCGTTCCCGTTAGCTAGCTAGCTGCATGTAGCGTACTGAGCTAACACGCAGAGTAAAGCTAACACCGCTTCGTTTATATAACGGTTTATGTTTTTGACAACTTGTTGTTTTACTGTGTGAAATCTTGAAATAACTTTTAGTTTGCTGTCTGTATTCTTCACAAGTTACTGTAAAATTAACAAGCGTCGTTAATGCTTACATTGGAGATAACTAACCGGTTAATAATGTGTAAATTGTGGAGTCTGTCCTGTAAATAAATAAAAACAAAGGCAAACATTCTGATTATGTAGGTAAACAAACTGTAGTGAGCCATATGTCTGTTTCCTAAAGGAAGTCATGTATTTTTTTTTTTGTATAAAAAGAAAACAACACGGTGAAAAAGCAGTGTAACTATTGCAAAGTTGATTTATAGAAATGTGTTTGTATTACTGCTTTTAAGTAGTAAAACATCTCGAAATTATAATCTTACTCGAAACACAAAAAGCAATTTTTTCAGTTGGTTTTTCAATCCTGTTTAACATGTCTGATTAAAAACCTCTGCCCCAGAAACCAAAATATACCTCGGTTTTCTTGTGTCAGCTTTAGTGTGAATGTTTTTAATTTGGGGCATCTCTCCCAGTCATGGGAGGAGACTGTTTTAAAAAGCTTTTTTTTTTTTAACTCTTTTCTTCCTATCCCCGCTGATCTAAGCAGGAAAGACATTTGGTTTCTGCCCTAGCTTCCTGTCAAGAACAAACCCAGATTCCTGTAGTAAATGAAAGAGAATAATATGATTTAGAGGCTGGGTTGTAGAGCAGTACACGATGTGGTGAAAAGGATTAGCAGAAAAAGAGATAAAGTAGATCACTGCATGAGAATTGACCCAGAGGATGGATGCAGTAAAAGGAGGGTGGATAGAGTGTGCTTTCCCTCTATTCCACTGCATTGCAGCTGCTTTTCTTGCCAAAACTCCATTCGTGGCAATAACACTCCACATAGCTCAGATTTTACTCACAGGAGGAATGCAGGAAGTTGGCTGTGGAAGTTATAACTTTGCTCACATGTTGTTGTTTTGTTTTTCTTTTGCTGTCTCTGCTTTTCTCTTAAATATTAAATACGAAACCTGAAATGTCTCTCAAATGTGAAATCATTATAGGTTGTAAATTGTAAGAAATAAGATGACAGAAAAACATATAACAAGGTTAAGTACAAGACAACGCACAAGAAGTAATCCATTACCCAATATTAGATCGTTGCTATACATAAATGGTATATGTATGTACATGCAGGGTATATTTGTATAGCAGGGTTTGAGCTTCACCAGTAAGGCTTTCTGTGGCTGTTTTTCTATGTTTAATACTTGAAAGATATTCATCTTCATCACAAATGTTTTGTTATACTGCCTGGTGATTATTAGATATCACTAGCCAAGCAGAATTATGTGGTGTTAAATGTACTGTACATTATGATATCTAAGTTGTTTTGTTATCTCAGGTTTGATGGTTTTTACTATAACTGGAACAAAACTGTAATTTATGTTGCATTCCTTTGGGTTACCTTGAAACAGCTCTTGGATTTAAGACCTGACAAAGCACAAAAGAGTAATGCAAACATTGCAAGTTCTGTATTTATTCTTTCTATTGTGACGCGTAGATCACGTCAAGAGGTAAAACACAGTTCAAACTGAAATGATTAGACTATATTAAGGGTTGCAGTGGACCTGATTTGGGATTAAGCTGGTTTGCAGGAATGATATTTGTAACGTCATCCTCAGAATGCTTTTAATTGTCTTTAATTATCATCACCTCCTTACAGGTGCAGGTTATAGGGTGATAAAATACTACCGATGCAGGTGCGCAGTGATGATAATGATCTGTAGAGAACAAAAATGTTAGAAACATTCAAGAGGTTTTTCTGTTACGTTTTATGTATTGCTTTCTTTCATGTATTTCTGTTATTGTGTTTCTTTGGACCATCTTAACAATCAATTAAAAGGACTATAAAAGGATATATTTTTTTACATGATTATAAATGCTTGATAAATCTCTAATCACCAGAACCGGATCTATCCGTTTAACCTAACTATATTGTTGTAAAGTTTACCAGCGACATATCCACCCTCAGTGTGCTAAACATGAAGCTCTTAAATTTGCTGCACAAAACAAACACTGCACATCACCCTGAACACCATCCCCATGGTAAAACGTTATCATGCTGTTTGAATGCTTCTCCGGGAACAGTAAGAGGTGAAACTAAATGCAGGGCAATCAAGGAGTGAAACCTGGTAGAGGCAGTAAAATACTTGAGGCTGGGGTGGATGTTCACCTAAACAAAAAGCCAGAACTACAATTAAATGGCATCCCAAAAAATTATATTTCTTTCTGGTTGTAATGTGACAAAATGCGGAAAAAGTGTTACGGTGTCAATGAATCAACTCAATAATTTGAGGGGATATATCTATTTCTTTAAAGAATGTATGAGAAAGAATAACATTGGAAAACAATGTGCATATTTGGAGCTTATCTTTAATCCGCATGGACAAGCTGTTGTTTTGAGTTGTTCCTCCCTCTGTGCAAACTGAAGAGATTGTTAATGGTTTACTCGTTTACCTGCTCTTACCAGGAGGGTGTTAAAATTTGAAATTTAAATGCGTTGTTGCCAAAGCAGTGAGTGGAGTCAGGAAAAGACAACTTGGTCAATTTGTATATTTACTGTTGTGCAAATATCTTATAGGATGAGACATTTTTCCCACTTAGTATTGCTGACAGAAAATGCCTAGTGTAGAGATAACATGAGAAAAACACAGCCTCGATCTCTTATCAACACATTTGTTAAAACAATGGCACCGTCCATGGTCATGGTTCTGGCTAAAACCAGGGACCTTACTGAGAAATCAGGTCATTTTCAGACCTGATTTCGGCAGCATATTTTAAATGCCACAATAGATCGTGATCTTATTTTGCAGTGATAGAATTAAGGCTGCATGATATTAGAAAATATTGCGATGACAATATCAGGTGCGATACATGTCTTCTTTTTTCTTACCTTCCTTTCTAATCTACTTCCTACTCTATATGACCGTTAGCATTTTTGGCAATGTCATTTGTGTCTGGTATGAGCTTTTGCTGCCTTGAGACTCTGTCCTACTGGATAAATATATCATTCGTGTGAAAGATACAACTAAAAATTCTTCAAATACATTAATCAACAATTATTGCACTCTAAGTAATCCTTTATAATATGAATATTGCGCACACTGATAATGCGATGACGATATATTCGCGATATATTGTGCAGCGCCAGACAGAATGGTCTTGACTTAACAAATGAAATCTTAGGAGGCTGAAAGTGTAGTATGCCCAAGAGAAGGGATAGATTTCAGGTGTTTTTGCTACCTGCTATTTTAACATGTGCAACAATAGGTTTGGTTTGGCTATTTGCAACTATTAATAATTTGAGTTCATAATTAACAAATATTTAAAAATAATTAATAAAGTTAGAATTTTAAATTTTTGATCAGGATCAGAGCATCACTGTTAGGCAAAGGTGATTGATATTTACTAATAAAGTTAGAGTATAAAGTCAGGGATCAAGAATCATTGGCCAAACAACATTTGGTCTGTCAGGGATTGTCCTGTGAACTCCAGCCCAATATGGCATGGTATTAATAAAAAATAGATGAAAGAGGAGATTCAAGGACTGGCGTTTAACCAGCAAGCTCTGCACACATACAGTACAGACCAAAAGTTTGGACACACCTCATTCAAAGAGTTGTCTTTATTTTCATGACTATGAATATTGTAGCTTCACACTGAAGGCATCAAAACTATGAATTAACACGTGGAATTATATACTGAACAAAAAAGTGTGAAACAACTGAAAATA
>JAHUTJ010016894.1:0-32988 GCA_036250325.1 Characodon lateralis | reverse complement strand
GGGTGGCCGGGCACTCCCTTAGAGATAGGGTGAGGAGCTCGGCCATCCGGGAGGGGCTCGGAGTAGAGCTGCTGCTCCTCCACATCGAGAGGAGCCAGTTGAGGTGGCTCGGGCATCTATACCAGATACCTCCTGGACGCCTTCCTCGGGAGGTGTTCCAAGCATGTCCCACCGGGAGGAGGCCCAGGGGACGCCCCAGGACACGATGGAGGGACTGTGTTTCTCGGCTGGCCTGGGAACACCTTTTGGTGCCCCCTGGAGGAGCTGGAGGAGGTGTCTGGGGAGAGGGACGTCTGGGTGTCTTTGCTCAACCCGCTCCCGGATGAAGGGAGATGACAATTAATTAACGGTTTTCATTTACTGTTAAATTAGAAATGTTAAACATGATTGAATCCTTTCTCAATAATCAATGTAAAACAGCAATCACACCTTTTTACCCTGCTAAATATTTAGTTGGGAGGAAGTTTTACACCTGAACTTATTGCACAGGTAGCATCTAATCATGGAACCAGTCTGAATGACTAGCTCCTGAGTCCCGTGGACATGGATGGGAACACCTGGTTTCAATGGTTTAGATGGATGACCAAATACTTCTGGCAACATAGTGTGTAGATATCAGGAATCCTGGGTTTGGAGCTTTAATTACAAATACAGATGGTGGGCCTGTTAGAGAGAAAGTCCAGGGCTGTTTTAATCCCAGTCCGTCCCTGGCCTGGGGTATGATTTTTTCTGGACTCAACTGTAGGTAAATCCAGTTTATTCCCTAATTTTGTCTTTTAACCTACTGAGGATAGAAACGAGTCTGTGTGGCTAAATGTGACATGTTTATGGAGTGAAGCTGATTAATGTTAACTGTCCCTTTAGCTGGAAATTGGCTTTTTAGAGGTTCACTGTACAGGTATGGTCAAACATCTCAGTGTGACCTTTAAATGGACCTTCCAAGGCTTCATGCAACAAGGAAAACTGTTCATTGAAACTTCTAATAAAGCAATATGTTCCTGCAGACCTCTGGCTGCTGTAGGAGGATCTCTTTAAAGCTGAGTGTCACGAAGAACAAACAGACCATCTGAGGACTCACTGTTTTATTGTGAAAGGCTGAATGTGCATGCTACTGATTACTAATGTACAGGGAAATATGTTCCTCTACATCAGTAATTTCAATCTGTAGTCCAATTTTTCTTTACTTTTATTTATTCTGCCTCTGCTATGTTCTTTTTTTCTGTTATTAATGTTTCATCATGTGAACCTCATTGAACTGTCTTGTTGCTGAAATGTTCTATGAGAACCCTGCCTTGCCTTACAGACTCACCTAATCTAATAACATTAATGACCACACTACCTTTAAAATCGATCCCATAGAGACATTTTGCACAAATATCTACAACCCTCCAGGTTTTCTGTATTTTTTGGATAAATCTTGTCATCCCACTGAATAACAAGGGCCTGATCCAGTTTAATGGTGTTAAATAAAAGTTTGAAGTCCAGTGAAGCACAGATCTGTCCATCCATTAAACAGTAAATATTATTGTCCTATACAGCTTTTCCGACATATTTCCAGTCATGCAGCTTGCATGGAATAAGAAGAGGACATATTTAGGGAAGGTAGGGAAAAAGGAAGAAAGAATAAATGAGCTGTTTGTGGATATGAAGGTGGAGATGTTTTTGTTGACCATTCATCAATGGTGTCCACCCTCATTGACCTTCAGCTCTGTTGGTCTCCTGTATTGTCATCATGGCTGCCATCCTGCTTTTTTGAGCGAACATTTCCGTTCTCTCTGCAAAGGTTCAACCTCTCAGCTGCATTTCTGCTGCCCTCAGAGAACATTCAGGGATCCAACCGGAATTAATTATTTATGAAACATAACAAGAAACTAAAATTGCTGATCATGACCTCCACTGTAGAGAACATGTGCGCTACACCAGTTTTACTCAGAGTGTAAACAGTTAATTTAAAGCTGAAAAGGCTCATTAGAGGGCATACTCTCTGCAGAAGGACACAGTGCACAATAATTAAATTACTGACATTACAGCATGTTGTTCACCCACAATAATTCAGTGAGATCTCTTTTGTGTTGTGGAATACCATAATGATTTTCTCAGATTCTGGATGTAATATTAACTCTGAAAGCCTACATGATGGTCCTGGTAGTTTGTTTTCAAATGAACATGTAAATGGACTGGTCCATGTCAGCAGCATCCAAGCAGAACCTTCGTTATGTGGATTGGTGTTCTGGCAGATGATATTAGGTCCTGCTGAACGTAATGGATGGTGACTGGTGAACTTCGTGTTTTAGTTGCTGCTGTGCTGTTTCGGTACGGTACCGTTCCTGTGACCCATCACAAACATGATGCTAAAACACCCGCGTGTCCCCTCCGGAAGAACAGCTCAACTAGTAAATCATGGACCTTGTAACTTGTCAACGTTTCAGAGCTCAGAGAATTCATTAACACTATCATAGTCCTTCAAGGTCAAAGGTTACAAGATTGACCATTAACATTAATTCCATTAATTAACATAAATTTTCACAAAACAACTTCATAGTCAGAAACATGAAATAACAAATGATATAGTAGCGTTTGCCGGGGTGTCGTGCTTTAATCTTCACATGTCTACGTCTGACTGCATCGCTGTTTATTCCCCAGTTGGTTCAACACTTCCCGATGTTTAAAAAAATAAACCAAAACTATTTCTGTCTGTACTCAAGTAGTTACTGAAGTAAAGGTTAGTCCGTGTAAAATCCTTCAGAAATGGCAACAAATTTAAGCATTTAATCATTTAACATTATTTAAATGCCGTTTCAGCCCAAGCTTCCTCTCTGTGTCTGGGGTTAAAACCTGACCAATTTCAAATTATTGGAACAAATTATTGGATTTATTAGAAATATTTATTGATCTGTTTCTGGTGAGGTTCATTTCAACTCCACCCCATAGTTTTTCTCTTATGTGTTGTGAAATAGTTAAGCCACATATTTATTTCAGTTTGTCTAATTTCATGTTAATATAAGCATCTGGCCAGATTCCAGAGACACTGCAACCTGACAGACATGAATGAACACAAACTGCAATGCATGAAGCTAAGAACCAGCTGCTGCACATAGTATCTTTATAAATGGCACGGCAGCTAATGCATTTTGTAGCAATGTTTCCTTGCTTGTGTGTGATTTGATTTGTGTGACTAATGTGTGCATGAATTCCTCCATTCTGCCTCTGAACTGGAGACTGATAGGAAATCTGAGGGAGGTCACGCTGGGAGTAATGATGCAAATCCATTTGAAAAAGCTATAAAGCTAAAGAAGAAGCAGAAACAGACAGAAGCCCTGGCTTGGTGTATGCTGTCATGATCAGGGTTACACACCTGAATGCCAGACCAGCGCCTAAATCCTGGACTAGACTCCTGGACTTCTAATAATTCTGGAATGTTCTGTTCATTGAATTCATTAAAAGATATGACTGCATCACTGCGATGTTCAGAGCTTCAAAGAGAAAACTGAAGAGCAGGTGTTCTGTGATTTCAAATTAAAATCAGGTTGGACTGAGGCTGAGGTATCAGTCGGGGTGAAGCTGCCATTCTTGAAACATGTTTCACAGCAGATAATGAGGTGAGCTCCAGTCTGTGAGGGAATTTCCTTAAGATGGGTCTTTAAGGTAATTTGAGTTGAGCAGCGAGACCTGAGAGAATTAGAGACTGAAGGCATCGTTGACATTTTGAAGTCAAAGGTTTGGATCTACTGAGATGGGTTGAAAAGGAGATGCACTGATGAAACCTCAGAAATGTTTTATGAATTTAATGCGGAACAGAAAGGCTTAAATCCTTCCTGAAAGAAGTCTCCATGGACACCTAAGACAGAAGACGTCTTAAATGGACGATATAGCCGAAGATAATAGTTGTGATTATTAACATAATCGTCATATTCAAATAAAATAATGTCAGCTGTGTTTTTCTCTGAAATGAAGGGGGATTAAATTCTTCCTAATGATTTCGATATTATCTAACCTAACATTCCCGGACGTCCTGCTGCCTTTGGATCCGTTCCTGCTCCAACACACCTGATTAAGTTGGCTTCATTGCCTCCCAAGCATGACATCAGGTTAACAACATATTACTTTTAATTAATGAAGCAAATACATATCTGAGGTGTACAGGATACTGGCCCTTCAAATAGCAGAAAGAGCTGTAGAGCAGTGAAAGGAAATCATATGCTTCTTAAAACTGGAAGTAAACTACAGGGGCCAAGGGTGCTTCCCTGAGCAACTTCACAATGAAGTGGGGCTGCAGGTGAGGAGGTTTAATTTTTCAGGACTGAATAACTCTGAATAACTTACATCTATAACATTTGACCTAAACCACTTCAGAGATGAAACTTCAACTTGAAGCCACTGCTCAGTTGAAGCAGAACTTCAGGATGAATCCAAACAACTGCTAAGAATTCAAAGGTGTCATTTCAGCTATCATCTAATCATTACTGTCTCTAGGAAATTGCATTAAAACAATGCATTAAAACAAGAACCTCGCAAACCTGGACTGGAACGTTAACCTGAGAAGATGTTCCCAGCTGGTTGGCTGAATGTCTGGTTAGTTTGTTACCTTAATAATATGTTGGTTATTTGGTTAGCTGATTTGTTAGTTTGCACTAATTTAACACTTATTTCTACTGAAAACTGCAAGATTTCAGAGCTGAAACAGCTGTCTTATTTTCTCAGCAAAGTCAGGCCTTGTTTAAACGGTTGGTTTGGTTCAGCTGACGGTGTTTTATCTCATCATACGAACATTTTCTGTTAATTTTTATTTGCTAAAGTCCAATAAAACAGACAATACACATTTAACATTAGCTTCTATTTTAACCTGCTGCTATTAACTAGTTAGAACTTCCCAGAACCTGAGAACTTCCCAGAACTGAGAAAAATGCTAAGTAACCCTTTAAGTGAGCTCTCATCTGCCTTTGGTAAAACCTGTTCAAGCACAACAGGAGTTTTGCTGGACTGACTGCAGAGGACAAGTCTGAAGAAGTTTGGACAGGAAGGTGGTCTAATTGTGGGTGTTCTGTTAACCTGACTTTACATGCCTCTGGTGCTGTCAGCTGTCACCTTGAAGGTTAACAACAAAACTTTCTGTTTCTCTGAAATGTGTAGGTAAATATTCTGATAGACTGCTCAATGATGCACCATTACCCTTAGGTAGAGGAAGGTTTTAACCTTAAATACCTATAATGAGCTGAAAATGTGGCTGGTTTTTGAAGAAAGTGTAACTTCATGAATGCTTCTGCTATGAGGGAACAATCTATGTTCTAGTGACATGAAAATGCATGCAGATAGGTTCCTTCGTGGATCATACCTTGTGACTGTGTCTAGGCGACAGAAAGATTGCCTTTAGCCAAGCGGCTGAAAGCACCCAGACAGTCACATACCCGACAAGTACACTGCGGTCTTCAGGTCAAGACAACAAGGAGTGTGTGAGTGACATACTAAATGAATCAACGGGACTCTCAGTGGTGTCCGTTTCAGAGACAGCTGAAGGACAGCTCTTGCTGACAAGGACAGGTCACAAGATCTCTTCACTGTTTCCATCAAAGGTAACCACAAAGTTGTTTTGGTTGGTTCTTGTGTCACTGGTAAGATGAGGCAAGAACACTTCACAGTGCCCCATTAAACAAGTGGTGAAGAAAAGATTAAGGTACAAACCCTGAAGGAACGTCTTCAATGTGAAACTGTTGGTCGGGCAGAACTCACTCACTCACTCACTCACTCACTCACTCACTCACTCACTCACTCACTCACTCACTCACTCACTCACTCACTCACTCACTCACTCACTCACTCACTCACTCACTCACTCACTCACTCACTCACTCAATCAATCAATCAGAAAGTCGGGATGTAATAAATGTTCGAGAAAATGGTTTTAATTATAAACACTTCCTCTTGGAAATGCCACGTGTTAATGTCGTTTGCTCTCGCTGCATCGTCCCCTCTGTCCATCTGTCCTTCTTCAACTATATGACTATCAGAGCTCAGCTAAGATCTGGTTTAGATAGTGGTGAGCTGCCTTAGTCTTCAAGATATTCAGAGGAAGCCCTGGGTGCATTCAGAAACAACAAAAACAACAATAATAATAATAATAAACATTAGCTTTTTTTTGCGGCTGTAATTTATCACAATGTGTAGTCTGTCTCTTTGAGCCAAGTTCCCATTCCCCAGACTTAACTCAATCTGGTTTTTGTGGAGACGGTCTGGGTGGTCTGCTTGTTGTTAATGAGCTGTCAGGTTTATCAGTATAAAAACATCAGTAGGAGGGCTGGGTGGTTGTGCTGTCAGTTCACCTCAGATCTGCTACAAACTAAGTGGTTAACGTAAGCTAAAACTGTTGGTTTAGTTAGAGACTAAAAAGTCAGCAGTTACAACTATGACCCGTTTAGTGGGTGTGTCTGTGGATTTGGGCTGGTGGGAGGCTCGGGTTAGTGTAACAGCCGGGTAGAGGAGGCCCATGATCACCACTGGGCTCAGATGAGGACAGTTACAGTTAATATAATTTATTGCCCTAATGCAGTAACCACAGAATTAGTGCGTCTGTTTCAAGGTCCAAGGCAGAGCTTAAGGTTTAAAGTGGCACCATAGTTACCAAGCCTAACCAGAAAACTTTGCTGCCTAAACCAAACGGTTGACAGACCAGGCATTTCTGGTCTTCCTGGCTAATAATGCTACAATAGAGCAGTTTAAAGCAGTGAGACACCTGATTCACTTCAATTCAGTTGTGTACTGAGACACAATATTATAATTGAAGACTCTGGAAATACGAAGAGTTTGGGTGGTCCAACAATCCTTCAAATTATGGCAGAAAGATGGACAAAATGAAGCATCCTGAGAACTCAACAGAGTCTAGTCTTTAGCAACGAGAAGACATTGACTAGCATGCCTATGGTAACCAGCTATAAGATACTTCTGTCAACTAGACATTATGGTTGTTTACCAATAGTATATGACAGATTAGCATCTCCAGTTTAAAACCCTCCGGATTAAACTACCATAGTTGATAGCAGCTAAAAGTAGTAGAAGAGTTTTTAGCTTTTGATTGCTAGTTACTGTTTTACATGCACTAATCATTGGTATCAACAGGCTTATTCTCACAATGTTAAGCACAGGACTGCATATCGTTAAATGGCTGTAAAACGACAGATTTACTACCAAGGTTAGGTGGTGGCCATGACATTGTCACTGCTTATTGGTTGCACAGCTCTCCGAGCCTGCCTATCATTGGTCCAATCACTTGTTTGGAGGGGTTTTAGATCCTGTAGCCTCATAGAGGGACTTTACGTCCACAGTTAGGGACATTGTGGTAAATTTTTGGTGTAAGCAGATGGGGATGGGCAACTTAATAGTAAAACACCACACAAAACAGATAATATCTTGTGGCTCTAGTTTGTGGTTTTTATGAGGCTTTCCTGCCTCATTTATATCCTTCACAGACTAAACGCCTGCAGATAAACACCTCACAAAGGCATAAAATTCCTCACTCACACACTCGCAGCCAATCTCTCTGCTTGAAAGCTCTCTCTACTCTTATGGTCTACCATAGTTCTTGCCCCCCAATCAGCTTGTTAAGCTGTTATTTTTAACATGACCTTCTTGCCCTCTTGACCTCATGGGTTGAAGTGGACTCTGATAAGATGTAAAGGTTATTCTTCCCAGGTAAAATTCAATTTGTTAGGGTTGAATGAACTCACAAAGGTGTTAGTTTTCCCTGATCACACAGATGCAGGGTGAGCACAGGGTAAAGTTTATCAATTTTATTGAACACCGTGTAGAAAATTTATGTAAAAACAGAAAATGACCAAAATGTCTATTCCTGAACTGTAAACAAGAGCTTATCTGAGCTGGATGAAGACCTATTTCTATATGCAGATTAATCTGCCTGAATTTATTTAGCCTTATATGCAGAGAATATGAGCAGTTTTTTTTTACAACATTTAGTAAAAGGTGCTTTTTGTTCTTTTTAAAAGATTCCTGCTGTTTTTTCCCCTTGGCTTTCATTGTTGAATTTTTTTATTCACACTAAACCCACAGCAGATTTTTTATAGAAGCATCTGAGCATGAGGCAATTAAAACTCGACCAAAACCAGAAACCTTCACAGAAACAAAGGAGCCGACAATATCGTGGAAAATAATCTGAAGACAGAAACAACTACCTTCAAAGTTTAAATGCAGAAAAAGAATAAAACATTGCTGAACATAAGTGTTTTGTGTAATAGGAGTGAAAATCCCCTGCCACTGAGTTGATTACAGTCTAGTGAAATGACTCATTAGACAGGAGTGAGGTGCCGCCTCACAATGTGCATTTTGTCAGGCGTGTTGTTTACTGCCATCATAAAGGTCTGATTGGGTTTTACAAAAGGAATGTAATCATATACCTGAGGGGCTGGAATCAAAGCACACCTGGAAGAAAAGGACGCCCCCCTCATACATTATATAAACTCTATTATACTCCATTCATCATTGTCCAGACCCATTGTGCTTAGTGCTGAGCTGTAATTGCTTTGTGCAGCAGGGAAGGAGGGCTTAACGAGGAGCGCAGCTAAAAAACTTTGTGAGGAAATATTCTGTGCTACTGTTGCATCATTGTTCCACAGTTTATGTGAGTAAGTAAGGTTAATTTCTATAGCACCATTTAGAGATAAAAATCACAAAGTGTTCCACAAGTTCTGTATAAATTATAAAACCTAATTAAACATGATTAAAAAGACAAAGGCAAAATAAACGATGCAAATATTTAAAAACAAACCCAATAATAAGATCTTAAAAAATCATGTTTGAAAAAATGCCTTCAGCTGCTTTTTAAAGGAGTTCAGAGTCTGAAGACAACTTGAATCAAAGAAAGCTCATTCCACATTCGAGATCCAATACTGTGGACAGAACTGAACTCTTGCAGACTAATATCTGCACATTGGGACTACCAGTAGATTCTGATTTGAGGTCCTGAGGCTCCAGTTGGATTTTGTGGTTTTACCTATTCAGCAATTTGAAAGGGACTGGAGCATGCAGGACCTGAAAGTAAAAGTCAGGTTCTAAAAATTGACTCTAAATGAACCAGTAATGAACAGCTAACCAGTAATGAACAGCTAACCAGTAATGAACAGGTAATCAGTAATGAACAGCTAACCAGTAATGAACAACCAACCAGCAATGAACAGCTAACCAGTAAAGAACAGCTAACCAGTAATGAACAGCTAACCAGGAATGAACAGCTAATCAGTAAAGAACAGCTAACCAGTAATGAACAGCTAACCAGTAATGAACAGGTAATCAGTAATGAACAGCTAACCAGTAATGAACAACCAACCTGTAATGGACAGCTAACCAGTAAGGAACAACCAACCAGTAATAAACAACTAACCAGGAATGAACAGCTAACCAGTAATAAACAGCTAATCAGTAATGAACTGCTAACCAGTAATAAACAGGTAATCAGTAATGAACAGCTAACCAGTAATGAACAACCAACCTGTAACGGACAGCTAACCAGTAATGAACAGCTAACCAGGAATGAACAGCTAATCAGTAATGAACAGCTAACCAGTAATGAACTGCTAACCAAGTCAAGTCAAGTCAAGTTTATTTATTTAGTGCTTTTCAGCAACAAGGCACTCAAAGTGCTGTACATGAGGAAAAACATTACAATGATACAGAAAAAAACAAATGGGGAGTTTACCGGTAAGAGCTGGTTCTAATCCAATCTTTCTAATAGAGGTAATTAGGTCATTAAGTCCTCTGTGGTAGGAATCCATCCTGTGCCAGAAGAAAAATGATAATATTAATCCTTAAGGTAGCTGGTATGAGGCAGTTGTGGTCCCATCATTCAAATAAGCTGGGTCACTGGTATAAAACAGTTTTAGTCCAAATTTTTAGATACTAATAATGTTTGGCTCTCACTGGTATGATATAGTTGTAATACAATCCTTTTAAGAAATCTAAAATTATCTGGTCATTGGTGTAAAAACATCTATAGTCCAAATTTTCAAATACTACTAATAATATTTGGCTTTTGCTGGTAATACTTCTGAGAAATCTGAAAATCTAAGAAAAGTAATGAAATCACACATTTAGGTAGATGAGAAAAGAGAAATAAGAATTAGGTAAGAAGAGGGAAAAAAGTCATATTTCACACTTTATCCTCAGCAGGATACAGTTTGAGATTGCAAAAAAAAAACAACTCAGCACAAAGAAGCCACATATATACGAAGCAACATCATGCCGGGAGCGGTGAAGGCGGTGTGAAGGGGTGCATATATTTATCTTGAGCATATGTGTGTGTGCATGTGAGTATGTGCAAAGTAAGTCCATGAAGCACTGTCACAGAGACCATTGTCCTTGATGGTACGATGAAAGGTTCATCAACCGGCCACACAGTTCTGAGCAGGTCCACAGATGTCCTCAGGGAAGGGAGGGGGCAGAGGGAGCAGAGCGTCATGTTTACATAACTTCCAGGAGAGGTTGAAGATAGCCAGCCATCAAGGCCTTGCAGGGGAGCCAGATTCAGAAAAACAACAGTTATTTGGGTCAGGCTGACTCTTAATTTTCCGTCAACCTTGAAAGTCTCGCTGGTGCTTCTCAATGGCGAATCCAAACAACCAAATTCCAGGTCTTTTCCACCAAATCCCATTTCACCCCTGAGTCCAGGAACTGAAACCTGCCTGCGATGCTGTGCAAGGATCACATCCAGTCTGCGATTCAGCTCACGTAACATTTCAATCTGAGTGCTGATCGCTTTTCGTTTTTCGAATTTCTCGATATGCCGGGTAGCCGACAACTCCAGAAAGCAGAATCCTGTTATCAAACATCCAATTGTGTACACATCTTCAAGATCCTCAACTGACAATATCAACAGACACACAATCCTCCACTTCTGCCAGGAGTCCATTGTGTATCCAGAGAAAAATGTCCGGTCTGGACAAGAGGGTTCCTCTTCACCCTGTCTTCTCGTCGAGAAAATTTGATCAATTGCATTAAGAGACCAGCTGAACAAATCCATAATTCAGAATTTTGAAAGATATGCAAAAAAAGGCTCCAAAAAGAAAGACAAGATACAGAGCTGCAGGGCAGATATGGGAGGGTGCGGGAGACAGAGAAAAGCGTCCTCCTCCGAGAGCAGAAAGAAAGAGTAAAGAACCAGTAATGAACAGCTAATCAGTAATGCACAGCTAGCTAGTAATGAGCAGCTAACCAGTAATAAACAGGTAATCAGTGATAAACAGGTAATCAGTAATAAACAGGTAACAAGTAATGAACAGCTAACCAGTAATGAACAGCTAACCAGTAATGTACTGGTTAGTTAACTCTTTATTTTGTCGATTTTCATGACAACTATTGAGTTTCAGACTACAGAAACCATTTAGGTTGATATATGGCCTGTTGAGTTTTAAGTGAGGTTACAACTTCTGCCTTTATGTACATGTTCTGAGTGGTCTATCGGGTCTTCATTAAACAAGCGATTAGTCACAGAACAGAGCAGGGTGGAAAGATATGTGCTCTAATTGGGTCACTTATTGAATGTAAACCGAGAATACCTCAAACACCAGGGAAACTTACCAGATGATGGGGATGAAGATGAAGATAGGATTTAAGCTCAGAGATGTTTAAAGTATCTGCATGTTTGTGTGTTTTATGAAGCATGATAATTATCCTTTTCTTTAACTTTCTGAAGCACACACAGAGCGTCGTCATTGTGTTTCCTGAGCTTTATTCAACTCCTTTGTTCCAAAAGCAGCTCTAATAAGGCTTTAGGGATAAAAACTGGGTCAGTCAGTGGAAGCTGGTGAGCAGGCGGGGTGAAAGAGAGACCATGACAGGACCCAGTATTTTATGCCTTTTACTGCCTCAGCATAAACAGAGTTAACATTGAAAAGTTCAACAGTTTGATTCAAAGGAAGTAAACTCTGAAACATTTATCAGCCAAGCAGGCGGTCACTGTCACACATTAAGCTGCAGGCAACAGTATAGGAACCACCTGCTTCTATCAATGAATAAACAAAACCAACATCAACCTTTAAAAAGGCCAAATTAAACTCTTTGAGTTTACCTCCACATGTAAAGCATCATGTGCAAAATAAGAGCAGCTGTTTATTTTTGGCCTCACAGGTTCTTTAGAGAACATTAGAGAACAACCAGCATCATGAAGACCAAGGAACCCAGCAGACAGGTCAGGGAGAGAGTTCTGGAGAGGTTTAAATCAGGCTGACCTCTAGGCTCAGACTGAACATCAGACAAGAAACAGATGGTGTGCAGACAAGGTGGGACAAACATTCACCAGCATTTAAAGTATGTGCACACAGGGACTTTCAGGCTGAAGAGATGTACAAACGCAAGGATCTTAATCAGAATAGAACACACATTGGAGCTTTTAATAAGGTATGGATGAAGTAATTCATCAAACATATGAGCACACTGAGACCTGTTATTACCACAGAAAGACTGCTGAGTCTGCAGCAGAGTAAACAGGAACACGTCAATGGTGTCAACATGCTCAGTAAGACGCTGAATCTCACAGTCTGATCTCTGTGTTGTCTTTTCAACAACATATAAAAGCTAATGGTTAGATTTAAAACAAAGGCTGTAGGTCACATATGAGACTGGGTCACTGTATGTGAATGGTTCTGATTTGCATTCAGAAGATATGCATTAATTAGATTTGATTCAGGATTTGTCAGAATCTCCAGTCAACTTTGCACCAAAAACAGATCAATCAGATTATTCGTTTTTATCAGCAGCAACTAAAGTGATTCTGAGGTGTTCTGATTCCAATCCAAAGTGATAACTGAGGTAATATTTGAATGATCGGTATCAGAGTAGCTGATCAGACTCTTGATACCTGCTGTTGCTCTGCTCTCCAGCCACGCTGCTGGAACCTGTTGCTAACTTGTCTGCAGCCTGAGGTGATTTAAGAACAGGAAACAAAAGCAGTTCAGAGGCCAGCTGCACACTTCAGCACTTCCATTGAAGATATGTTCCTAACGGACAACAAAAAGAATAACAGGTGACCAACCTACTGCTCTGGATGTCCAGGCCTGTTGGAGCTGCTGGAGCCATGGTAATTCCCCATCAACACCACCCAGCAAATAAAAAGGTCCACCATTACCTTTCAGGTACGTTTTTTCTACTGCTTATGGCTAAGCTACAGATGGCTGGAGCTCAGATGTTTGCCTGATCTCATTGCTTAGCCTCACACCACAGAGTCATCACGGATCAAGCAATTGCTGGGTGCAGGCCCAGCTGTTTCCTTGATCTCCTACTGCTAAACTGAGACGCATGCAATGAAGGAGAAGCTTAACCGATGGGAACTCAGACTGTGTCCACAACATTTGTGGACACAGTCTGAGATTAGGGAATACTGACTGCGTCCGCATATCCCTGATGCTACAGTCGAGCTAGCAGGCTGCACCATTTACCGCCACAACTGAACTGAATCCTCTGGTAAGAGCATAGGATGGGGAATCTGTGTCTATGTGCCTCAGGACTGGTGCTTGGACAGCAGAGTAATAGACATCTACTGCTCACCGGACCTAGAGACCATGACTGTCCAGTGCCGACCCTTCTACCTGTCAAGGGGCTAACGGTAGCCACTGTGACTGCTATTTACACACCCCTAACGCGCTAACGTTAGCACGGCCCCTGGCCAGCTCTAGCTCATGGCATCAAAACAACAGAGGGCTCATCCGGGCGGTGAGCACATCATCGCTGGGGACTTTAATATTGCACAACTCAAGACTGTTCTCCCAAATTCCACCGGCACGTCAAATGTGCAACCAGGGGAGAAAACACACTGGATCATGCTTACTCTAACTTAAAACATGCACTCGTCTCCCCCACCTTGGACAATCAGATCATCTCTCTGCTCCCCTTCCCAGAAGAGGACACACATGAAGGGAAACAAGACCAACCAGAAGTACCATCAAAACCTGGCCTGAAGAAGGTTTTCGGTCAAGCTGAGCTCAGGAAACAACCTGACCCTGAATGTCCACAAAATGAAAGAACTGATCATGGACTTCAGGAAGATCAGATAGGGCCACGCCCCGACCTCATAAAGGAAGAACAGGTGGAAACTGTCACCACCTTCAGGTTTCTGGGTCATCTCCTTAAATTACTCCTGGACCAACAATATCAGAGTCAGGTAACGAAGGCACAACAGCGGCTCCACTTCCTGCGTTCACTTTGAAACTGTTATTTATTATTACCTTCTCTGATAGCTTTGTAACATATGTACATATTTATATATATACCTCCTTGCACAAATTCACTCTTTATTATATTTTATAGTATATTATATTATATTTATAGCAAAATATATAGTATATATCTTCAGTTGTAAATATCATGCCTTCTACAGTGTATATTACACTTCATCTATCATATCTCTATTTTAAGAGAAAACCTTCTCAAATGCCTTGTCATTTTTTGTGATGTATGGTAGCCCAGCGCGAGCAACCTCAATTTCATTGTACCCCCAGTACAATGACAATAAAAACTATTCTATTCTATTCTATTCTATTCTATTCTATTCTATTCTATTCTATTCTATTCATTTTACCGTCTAGTTATGCTTCTGTATGAACAACATATTCCTTTGATTGTTTATATTGTGTGGCTGAATGAATTCTCTCAGTAGTGACCCCTGTTTTGGAGGGGGGGATTGCAGTGAATGCATCAGTGAACGCAGCAGTCAATGCAGCAGTGAATGCAGCAGTGAACGCAGCAGTAAATGCAGCAGTGAATGCAGCAGTGAACGCAGCAGTCAATGCAGCAGTGAACGCAGCAGTGAACGCAGCAGTCAATGCAGCAGTCAATGCAGCAGTGAACGCAGCAGTCAATGCAGCAGTGAATGCAGCAATGAACGCACCAGTCAATGCAGCAGTGAATACAGCAGTGAACGCAGCAGTCAATGCAGCAGTGAAAGCAGCAGTCAATGCAGCAGTGAACGCAGCAGTAAATGCAGCAGTGAACGCAGCAGTCAATGCAGCAGTGAATGCAGCAATGAACGCACCAGTCAATGCAGCAGTGAATGCAGCAGTGAACGCAGCAGTCAATGCAGCAGTGAACGCAGCAGTCAATGCAGCAGTCAATGCAGCAGTGAACGCAGCAGTAAATGCAGCAGTGAACGCAGCAGTAAACGCAGCAGTAAATGCAGCAGTGAATGCAGCAGTGAACGCAGCAGTGAATGCAGCAGTGAACGCAGCAGTAAATGCAGCAGTGAATGCAGCAGTGAACGCAGCAGTGAATGCAGCAGTGAACGCAGCAGTAAATGCAGCAGTGAATGCAGCAGTGAACGCAACAGTCAATGCAGCAGTGAATGCAGCGTGAACGCAGCAGTGAACGCAGCAGGTTACACATTATTATACGCAGGTCAGATCTTCAAACAACTGCTGCAGACAGTCAGACAGTCATGCTGATGAACTGGGAAAGAACATTTATTTCATATAAAGATGCATGATGAGGCATCTTGTTAATGTCCACAGATCCAAAAAGTTCACAGTTCATTTTTTCCAAGTCAACATTAAAGATTAAAGTCAAGTCTCAAGTCTCTAATGAGAAATAATAATTTTATAATGAAATCTCAACAAAGGTCACCTCTAACCCTGCATGGCTGTAGGTTAGGAATCCAAACCTGTTCTGTTTGTCCTCAGGCCTGAAATATTACATGAATTTTTAATAATTATCTTTTATTTTTTAAATGCTTAATCTTTCAATAATTTAACATTGAAATCACCATACAGAAAAATGCTAAATACTGCTTTATATTTTGAACATTGATCAAATATAATATTTAACCCCTTAGAAATATAAAAAGACATTAATGCTCTAAGAAATATAATAGTCACTCATCATTACAGAAGACAAAAACTGGTACTACGACTCGAGTCTCAGTCCACAAATCCAAGTCAAGTCTCCGACACACACAGAGACTCAAACCTGCACAGATCAAGAAATCCCATCAGTGCGACTGTGAGTCGGATGTTTCAGCAGGAACATAAAGCCTTTAGCTCCTCTATGTGTTTCAGTGGTGCACCTGTATGTTTCAGGACTCCTTGACGAAGCTCTTTGTTTAAGAATATATTCATCTAGTGGACACAGAGGATAAGGAAATAAAAGGACAAACATTAGGTCAACAGCAGAAAACAAACTGAATAAGAGATTCCATATAAACCAGGTCCAAACTCTGTGTTTGGGTCTATTTGAGGAATTGGGCTGAACTATGTGCAAAAAGTTAACAACAGAAGGTCTGTTCCTGCTGTAACTGGTAAAACAAGATAGTTTTAACAGAGAAAGCAGGTGGCACAGAATCACAGTCTGCAAATATCAGTTGATACCCTTTTACAGACAAACCGGAACCATCAGAACTACAGGAGTGAGTGAGTTTCTGTGTAGTCCTGTGATGGACCTGTCCAGTACCCCGCCTCTCATTTTACTTCTTATTTATGTCAAATTGATTTAAACTGTAAAGAATTAAAAACTGTAAACAGGTGATTTAACTTTAAACTTCTCTGGTTTGTTTCTAATGCAGAATATTGTTTTATTCATCTGAATTAATTCAATAACATTTCTGTTTATTTACTTTAATTGTTCTGTTTTAATTTATAGACTAAATGAAAATTACTTATATAATATTAAATATAAAAATGTAAGAAATAATCATATAACATCCGATAAAAGCTTTTTTTTAAGTATAATCACATAGAAAAGCAGGTATTGTGTATATGACACCATGAAATAAACCTTTTAATCATAATGAATTAAAGGAGGACCTTAGCTACTTACAGGCTGCAGCTAAAATAAAAAGGAGGGAAGATGAGGAGATGATTATTATATTTACTAGCAGCAGGTACGCTGTGTTCAGTATTTGAGGGACAACTTTTTAACAAATTAGGCCAAATGCTACATTTGCTCCAACTATGACATTAAATCTCATCATGGCTTCATGTTGTTTTCCCAAAATAGATCTTCAGATCTTCTTGTGATTGAAGCTGCCATTGTTTGCTTACCTGCCAGTCCATCTGTCCACCTGAGGAAGTGCAGCTTTATGCCACGCAGCAGGAGCAGAACCACTGAGTAAAGGTCAGCCTGGCTGGGAGCTGGGATGTCAGCCGGTGCCTGACAGGTGTCAGCAGCACGGAGACAAACAACCTTGTTTTGTTCTCAGCTCCAGAGAAGCACAGATCCGGACTGTCCAACACAAAGGCCAAAGCAGCACAACGGACGAAAAAAAACACTGAACCGCACTTTATTTTGGATTTCTGAAACAAACACCTGCACAGGTCCGATTCTGTAAATGAGTCTACAGTCAACAGACTGTTTGCCTCCCAAACAGGAAAACTCCTTCAGGACACTAATACCCCTTTACTACCAGCCCGGTTCGGAGCCTGTTCTGGTTCCCGAACGTGATTATGATCCAGTTTTTCCACCGAAAAAAAGAGCTCCCGGGGTGAGAGCTATGGTTCAACTCGGGCACCGCAGATTATTTGGTTTTTGTGCATGAACCATGAAGTCCGCCGTGGGTGGGTCAAAACTGGAGACGGTAGAAAGAAAAAACATAATAGTGTATTATCCTTTTCTCTATTAGTGTTTGGATGCTCTGTTTAGGACTAAAAGGAACATCTGTGAACACAGAAGAAACCCTTGCAGGTCATCAAGCTCATCATCAAGGAAAGCGCATGCTGTTGATGACGCATACTTGGTTCCCAAAACTGGTGGAAACACGCATCGTTTCTCAACGATACACCAATGTTCAAAGGCACCTGAACCTAACCGGTTCAAGAACGAGTTCTTTTGGTCGACGCACGCCTTGAGCACAACAGAGCTGCATGTGAAACCATTACGTCCAGGTGGACAACAAACTGAAAGCAAGCTGCCTGAAAACAGAAACTCCACAACACAAGAACAGGGAGAAGCAATCAGCGAACTAGAACGAGAACCATCAATAATCCTGGTTCCCTGGACATATTTTATGATTTTATTTTTGCATAAATATGGCCGTGTTGATGCAAATGTCTTAACATTTGGCCAGGTTGTTTTTTTCTGGGGGTGAAATTATGTTTTATTAGGAGCACGTGGAGCAATCTGCCTCCATCCGGCATGTTTGTGCTACTTGCTCATTTAAAAATCAGTTTTCAAACAGAAATATAGATTATTATGGCAATATTTCAAAAGTAGTTTTTGTGTTTAAAGGACCAGGTGTAGCACAAACGAAAGGCACACCAAAGATCTAACACCAAAACAGAAGGAAACAAGGCTCTAGTGGTCTGAAGAGAAGCACTGTCATGCTGCAGAGGACTGGATGGGATTCAGGGTGAACCAGTGGCCGAGGAGAAAATGGAACATCTGAAGCACATTTCCACAGACAGTGATGATCTGAGGCTGAAACAGGTTCTTCTTGATGATGAAGCTATTTTTCAAGATGGTGGTGCATCTATTCACTAAGCATTCAATCCAGAGACAAGCCCAGAGACATGAGCAGAAACCAGTCCAGATCTCTTATAGTGGGAACTGGAAGGACTGGTGCATGACCAGTCTTTGTCCTGCAGAGACGATCTGTCTGTTGGAACATGACTGATGAAGTTTGTTGTCCTCTAATAATTCATGCTGTTATATATTTCAAGCCAAATTGTTCAGCTGATCGTGTCTTTTCTGTAATGGTTCTATTTATCTGAAGACTGAACGTCCTCCTTCTCTGCTGATTTCCGATTTTTTGATTAGATTCCCATTGATTCCCTCAGTACCACATTTCATCCCTGGACTGTTTGAAAACATTCTGGAGATGATGTTCATGTGTGTTTGATTAATGAGCGTCCTTCAACAGAACCTGGGCCTTCAGGGATCCGTATGCAGCTAATTAACAAGCTGAACGATCATATTTACACAGAGCCAAAGAACAGCAGGACTCTACTGTGATTAAAACAGAATTTAACTAAATCTTGCAAACACAAGAGTCAACTTAATTTGATGAATGCAGCGAACATGGACTCGGTTCTGCTGTTTGCTGGGTTTAAGGAGGGCGGGCTCAGAATTTACCAGGAAGAGAGAAGTCTGTGATGAGCCTTGAACATCAAAGAGGTGGAATTACACAGCAGAGACATTTAAAGCATGTTTCTGATTGAAAACTGAAGCTGAGCTGAGTTTTAATCAGAGACTAAAGGACTGATGGTGGAGCAGCAGCAGAGGATCCGGATCTGACAAATTATCTTTAGTGAGTGAATGAAAAGAAAAGGAGCGGATCGGCATATATTAACAAAAAGGAAATATATGGTAGAATTAAACAAAAAAAAAACAAGAATTTTAAGTATTTATGTAGAACTAAAACAAACAGAACATTCAGCTCAAAAGAACCAGATTTTAGTGTGTTCACAAACAGCGTGAGGATTTTACTGATTACAAAAAGCAGATTTACACGACTGACGGATGGACGGACGGGTCTTACAGAACAACAGCCACAACAATCCGCTGCCTAAGAGCACATTAGTTTATCGGATTATTTATGTAACGGATTTCTTTTAGGAAGAAATGTATTTTCAGTGATGAAGACCTGCTTCAAAGGGATGTCCAGGTCACAGACAGATACAAATCAGTCTGTTCATTTGTTACTGGTGGCTGAACTCAGCCTCTTAGATAAAAACACAGGACACTTTTCACCTCGAAATATTTAAACTTTTTGTTCTATTGCACCATGGTGCACCTCATAAAAAAGACTAACAGGGATAAATAACTGTCAGAAATGTATATTTGTTGGTTTTATTAGCACAGATTCATTTGAATCCATTCTTCAGTTTGCCGTTATTGTTAAAGCAAAGGCCTTTTTCTGTTTGTTGGTTATTCTGTGTCATGAATGAGAAACAACAGATTGTCATTTTACGGAGGTCTCACTGACACATCAAACTGGCGCTGGTCTTTAAGACGTTCTCCAAACATCTTTGTTTAAGCTCAGAGAGTGCTGCCTTAACCAAACAGGATTAAACAGCAGAAATAATTGAGAAGCGGAAGAGATATAAGTAGAGGTGGTGCTCAGTGAGCTGTGGAAATGTGGACAGTTCAGCTGGATGCATCAGTCTAGGTGCTGTTTCTGGCCTCCAGCAGCCAGCCTCTGACTCACTGAGTGAGAGTGGTTCTACTGACTGGGAGGAAAAGTTCCCAGTTAACCTGGGAGGAAGCCCAGAGGCGGGACAACTTGTTCTGATTCTGATTTACAAACACAGCAAACATGCATCATTCATGACCAAACCACCACAACCTCCAGGTTTCCTTCACCTCCTGCTTATCATCAACGAGAGGATGCTGGGAACAGAACCAAAGAACCAAATAAATAATCCAATAAAGAACTTAACAAAGAACCAAACAGAGAACCAAAATGTTGTGCAGTATGATAATTTAGTATTTAACCAAACAACTTTAGGTCTGTCTAGCATTGTGCTGGGAATGCCAGCCCAATATGGCGGTGGTATTAGAACAATAGATGAAAGAGTGATTCGATCACTGGCATTACTGAACAGCAAAACTCTGCACACATATGGAATAAATTCACAACAACTTACTTATTTATTCACAGAGACAATTCAACTGCAAGTTAAACATGTTTGAGTCAAAAACTCTTCACTAGGCTAAAATAATTCAACTAAAACTACAGAGCAAAATGAAAGAATAAAGTACACTAATGAACTATATACCAATAAATGAACAAGGGAACCAATAAAATGATGCAGTGATATGACAGTTCAATGTGTCTTTGGAATCTGTAAACGAGGTCAAAAAGTTGGAAGCTAATTAGGGCAAATTATTGGTGTGTCATGACTTATAAGGGGAGAGGAGAAAAATGGATGGAGGGAAGAGTAAAGTAAAGAGGAGGAAAAGAGCAGAAGAGTGCTGGGAAGATAGAGGAAGAGAGGAAAGAAGACAGATAATTCTTTATGACGTGATGGCTCTTTGAAAGAAGAGGAAGTGTCATTTTCTTTGAGACATTACAAGCAGCATTTCCATTTCTACGTCCTTGTCGGCCAGACCAAGATGTCACAATGGTGCACTGCACCCTTTGCAAATCATCATTTTCTACTGGTAGTGGTGGGAGATTTGCTGAGGTTGCGTATCCGCAAACGAAGAAACACAAAGAGTCTTTAACTGCCAGACTTTGTGTTCCCTCTGTCACAACATCCTTCAAAAAGGTAGAGCCTTCTCAAAGAGACTGCACAGCACCACTGACAAGGAAGCTTGTCAGTGGTGGAAGCCAAAGTTTTTATGTCCCAGGACCAAAGTAACATTTTCGCACCATGGCTTAATGTTTTTTAATCGTTCCTGCTGTTACACTAGATTTATATTGTTTAAATATGAATAAATATGTAAACTGTGACTGCCACTGAGTCTTCATTTCATTTTGATTAATGTAATTCTTCTGTTTCTCCAAGCTAGAAAATGCCCCAGATTTCATTTCAGAAATCTGGTCCCTTAAGTTACACATGTGCTTGAAATACAATTAATACAAATATGAAGGGGCATATAGGCACCAGCAGCGCATCTTCTGTGTTTAAACCACTCATTAAAATCAAGTTTGTTGTATCTTTAAAATACAACACAGAAAAAAAAGGTAAGACTCAAGGCTTAAGGGCCTGTTAGCATTAGCTTCACCAGGTGGCTGTTTTACCACCACAAAAAAAGCAAAATATGAAATGAACAATATCAAGATTGTTTCATCCTAAACTAATTTTCTGTGCCCAAACATCACCTCATACATGAACTGTTCTGAAGAACAGGAGGCCCAAAAGGTGCTGAGTTGAGCAGATAGGTGATTAGAGAACTGTTGCTGCTGCTCTCAGCAGCTGCTGGGAGGTTGCTCCTGCTACCTGGACAGGAAGGTGTGGGTTCCTATGTTGTTCTCAGGCAGGGAGAGGAAATCGCTTCACTCGACGTGTTTAGGGACGACGTCTCATCTGGGTTGATCTCTGGCTCAGATTCCTTTTCTGCAGAAGCTCAGAAAGAAAGATTTAAGACAGATTGTCTTAATGGCCTTTTTTGCATGAGCGCTGTATTCAAGAACAGCAGGTCATTACTGAACTTTGTTGTCCTCCATTGGGGGGTACTCAGTCGTAGTAAGCTTTGGATCCGAGTGTTCTTCAAAGTAGCTGAGTCAGATACCCGACTACGAATTTTAAAGACCTAGAGTCCCCCAATGTGACAGTTGAAAATGAGGACGAGGCGTGGGTGGAGAGCTGTTTAGTTCTCCACCCACCAGGAGTCATTACCGGGAGTCCAGCTGTGACTCCTCCTTCCTGGGCTGGACTGAAAGCAGGTTAATGGGGTGAATTTAGAATTTCAGAGTTTTTAGCAGTCTCATTGTGTTCAGTTTACATTTCATCCCATGGCTGGGGAACAGCACAAATAAAGAACCAAATAATGAACCTAATATAGAACCTAATAAAGAACCAATATAGAACCTGAAGTAGAAATAAATAAAGAACCAAAAAATAACCTAATATGGAAGCAAATAAAGAACCATGTTAAGAACCTGATAAAGAACCAAGAAACGATATGTTCAAGTCAAAGTGAATTATTGCCTAAGGAATATTCCACACCCGCCAGTGAGAAAAATAAAATAATAAATCTGTCCCCTTGCAAAGAAGGAGCTGGATCATCTAGAAGCAGAACATCTGTACGTTACAGGCAGCCGCTGCAGCATCCAGCAGTGAGACTGAAGGTCAAACCCAGGAGATGGCAGTATATGACTCTTGTCAGAGTTTGATGATGCAGTGGTTCTGACCCAGAACACAATGGTGAAACTGGTGGTTGGGTTTTCAAGCATCACAACATCAGTGAAAGCAGGCAACATGGAGAGCATCACCATCCAGCAGGTTGCTTTCAGCTCTCCATAAGCACCGTGTAACATTTAGCATCAACATAATATCTCTGTCATTTCTGGGGCGGACCCCATGTCTGCTAATCGGTGACCCCTAGTGGAACCCCAACCCCAGCTTTGGTAACATTAGTGACTGAGGGTCTAACATTCAGTGTGAGAGATGTTCTTTAAATTCATGCTAAAGCTTTGACCAACCGAAACAGAGATGTTCTGATTCCACTGCATCTTATTGGGATTTTAAGGGTCAGAACATCACTGTGAAGAGGAAGGAAAATAAAACTTGGTTCTCAACAGCAAAGAGGAACAATAAAACAACAACCTCAGATGTTCCTGCATGTTTTCTTTGAGCTGGAAACTTTAAAAATCTGACTGCATCCTGTAAACAGCTTAAGTCATTCTTGGGCACATTTAAAGCCATCCAGAACTGAACTGAGCCCAGAAAGGGTGTTCTGTTGTGTAAAACAGAAACAGGAAAACAGACAGCAGCAATGAAAGAATAGAGCTGCTGTTACTGTGCTGCTTTGGACAACTTCAATCAACCTGAAGCCCAGATTGAACCTGAAGAAGAGAAGGAGCTGCTGTGCTGAAGAGTCGGCCGGCTGGACGCAGTGTTTAACTGAGTGGTACTGAAGGTTTGGTCGGGTTTCAGAGCAGAAATATGAGAAACAGGTCCAGAAGAAGTCTTTGGGTTTCAATCTGACTTTTACCACTCTGATAAAAATGAGGACTGACTTCAGGCCTTCGCCTGTATCCATATGTTCACGTGAAGGAGTGGAAATATCTCAGGGATCTTAGAGAAATCTGGGCTGGGTCGGGCTGGGCCGGGAATGGGTCAAACTTCAAACAAAACGATATGAAAAAAATTAAGTATTTTCTCTTATAACTTGTGACATGAAATCTTAGTGTGGTTTATTGCATTCTTTTCAAGCATAAAACACAGCTTCACATTTCTCTGCTTCATAAAATTATAAAGTCTGCTGCAGGCGGGGTGACAACAGATACTTTAAATACATCCATCAGTCAGGTAGATTTTATTATGCTGCAGCAGAATGTAAGCACCACTTGAGCTCTGGGGAGAATGAAGATCAAGGTGTCTTTTTCCAACTAGCTCCACTAAACCACTCCTGCTCTAGATGAGCAGCACCAGAACGTGACAAGTTGCTGCTGAAAATCAAGCGCAACTTTACGGGAATGCAGACCAGCTTAAAGCTAAACTGCACAGAGTGATGTCCCATCACAAACACACAGCATGAACCGAAAGCTTCACAGCTCCAGCTCGGTTCTGAAACTCCCCTGGATGAATAAACTTTGTTCTGTGAAGACAGAGAAGCTCCTGGAAAGGCCGAGGTGTTGCTTCATGACTGCTGGAAAACCTGAGTCCAGTGTCTGAATCTGATCAAGCTGAAGCTACCGAGCAACTTCCTCCACCTCCTGTGGTCCAGCTGAAGCTAACCTGACCCAGAAACAGTGACAATCAGCAGAAAAGCTTTGTGTGACTCATTGATTTCAGTTTTCATTGCTTTTAGCTGCTAACATCTGCTAGCAGCTAGCACTGCTAGTTTATGAGCACAGATTTAAACACATAGATGTTGCCTTCATTGCTCAGGTTATTGAAACAATGCATTAATGTAGCCACCATCTTGGTAGGGGTGACCCCACACCCAAAGCATGGCAGTCTGTTTGTAGCTGAGGACTAGATAAATGCACATACAGCGGTTCCACTGGACTTTCAGTCTGGCCGGAGAGTTCTGCTGCTGATTCCTCCAACCACTGACACCCAGGAGCTCCTATCTGAGCCATCAGTGATTGTTAAGGAGTTCAGCTGCACAGTTTAACCACAACAAAGCTGTTCCAAGCCTCCTGTGAGTTGTTTATCTCCTAGATATCACTTTGGTAAAGACAGAAACAGAAAAGCAACAACAGATTCTTTCTTTCTGTGAAAAAACTTTCTCAAATCTTAAATTCTGTTTGCTTTTTTCCCTTTTTTGCTATAAAAGTGCAGCAGTGTTTCCTGATCAGAATGATGAACTGAAACTCTCCTTATGTTGAAGTTTGAATCTTTAATTTCACTGAAAAATACTCTCCTGTATGAATATCAATGGCATATCATTACCATGGATACCACACATGCCGAGAAAAGGTTCTGATGTGATGTGAAGTTTCTGCACTTCGATCAGATCTGCTGAGGAACTTTGCCTCAGAGCCTGCAGGTATTTCAAAGTGCATCTTTATGAGTGATTCACTTTGAAGACACAGTGCTGCAGACCTTGAGTTAGTTCAGAGCCAAGCCCAGCAGACTGCAGGTCTGCAGGATAAAAATGTTTCAATGTTTTACAACAGAAAAATATGTCATGACTTCACCCCAACACAAACGTAAAAAACATCAGTTTGATGACAACAAACTAAATGTTTGCATCTTAATGTGACAAAAATCACAAATCACTGAGAACCACACAGAAGTAGCACATGGATGTATTCATACATGTTCACACAACATACATGTAGAGAGCTTTGCAAAAGAATTCACACCCCTTTACCTGTAACACATTTTGTCCCATTCAACCACAAACAGAAGCGGGGCTATGGTGATTCTGGAGGAGCTGCCAAGATCCGCAGCTCAGGTGAAATGATCTGTTCAAAAGTCAACTCTTAGTTGTGCACTCCACAAATCTGGTCTTTATGGAACAGTGGCGAAAAGAAAGAAGTCCACAACTGAACTTGATCTAGATGCAAAACCTCATAAGTGGAGGAAACTTACCACCACACAGCATCCCTATGATGAAACACAGTGTGCTTTCTTCAGCAGGGACAGGGACGTCGGTCAGAGTTGATGGGAAGATGAAAGGAGCTAAATCCAGAACAGTCCTGGAAGAAAACCTGTTCGACGCTGAGGAAGCCCTGAGACTGTGGTAGGGGTTCACCTTCCAGCAGGACAACCACCTTGAACATCCAGCCAGAGATACATTGGATGTTTTACATCAAAGCATTTCATGTGTCAGAATGGCCTACTCAAAGTCCAGACTTAAATTCATCTGAGAATCTGTGGCAAGACTTGAAAACTGATGTTCTTCAACCAGTCTGACTGAACTTGAGATTTTCTTACAAAGAATAGCAGACAGAACCTTCAGTCTGTAGATATTCTAAGCTGGTCAAGACAAATCCCAAAAGACCTGCAGCCAAAGGTGGTTCTGCAGAAATGGGGGGGCTTAATAGAGATGCACACCACACTGACCAGATTTTTTATTGTAAAACATTTTTAAAAACATGGCTGATTTTCCTTCCACTTCACAGTGATGCATCACTTTGTGTTGGTCTGTCACATAAAATCCCCCCACAATACATTCAAGTATAACAATTATTGCCAAGCTCTGCAGCCATTGTGGCAATGAGAGGAAACCCCTCTCTAGCCAGCGCTGCACAGAATGAAACGGATTTTTAGATAGTATTTCTGCTTGACTTTCCCATCTATTTTCAGGTATTTTTCACTTCCTTCAAACTTTATTCCAGTCAGGTTCTAGGTTTCCTCCTAACCAGCAAACATGCAACACAGACATCCATGCAAGCAACCCTCATCCATAATAAGGAAACATCATCTCCTGCAAACCAAAGATTCAGACTCAGCCTAGACCCAACTACAGAATATTTCCACAGCTCCTGAAACATAACCAGTCTGCACCTCATATAACAGGAAGTAGATGAATGGCAATGAACATAAAATAATCTTTTTCTCCTATCTTTTAAACTCCACATTTAATGATTACTCTGCATTTTTACAATCATGTTTGATTGCTGGTATAAGGTCTGTCTATAATGTCAGCGTTGAAGCAGTGAGAAGATGTTGACTGATGTGCAAATAACCAGTGTTCCCTCATATCTTTATGTAGACAGAGGAGTCTTTGAGCAAACCTGTCTCTATAATAAATAGTCTCAGTGTTTTATTGTTCATCTAAGCACTGAAATCAGAATAAAGAATATGAGCTCTAAGAGTTTACACAAATTTATTGTCTCTACTGCATTTATTAAATCCTCCTTCATTCTCCTCCCACTCCTCTCTGTCTCTTTCATTTATCCGTTCCCTGTGGTTTCTCCTCTGAGCTTTGGATCTTTGAGCGCCGGTTCCTGTTAGCAGCAAGCTAAAATCTGTCACCGACTGAGAGGCTTTTGTTCAGCAACTCCTGCTCATCACTATTGTTCCTTATCTGCAACCAAAACCATGAAAAGCCCCAAAGCACCGAGGCCTCTTTAATGGCCTACATGAAGTTGAGGAGAAGATGAGAATGGATTCAAAGTGATGAGGAGCTAATGACCAAATATGTGTCCCAGACAGAGAAATGAGACAAAAGGATTTATTCCTGGAGGGAACCTGTTTCTGTTCTGTCTGAGAGGCTAAAATGACAGAATGAAAAAAAAAACTGAATATAGGAGAATAAAATGTTTTTTCTCCAAAATTAAACGCTGAAACTTTTCCAAACACATGAGCTCAGCGAATAAAATCACTAGAAACAACTTTTTTCTGGCCTGTTAGCAGCTTTTAAACTAACCCAGGATTTTACATTGTCTGATTAATCTGTAAACTGGCTTCCATTTTATGACACATAATGCAGACATTATGATTACATTTTCTTTAGTGGATTTAAATTGTGCCATCATTGTTTGCTTATGAACATGCACAGCAGACACCACACATCTTATCCCTGACGTTTGAACGGACGGATCGCATCTTTGCATTATTCGTGTCTGGAAAGTTTTTTGTATAAATGGTATTTTTCTTCCACAAATGTCTTCATCCACACAAAACAAAGAAAATGACCCAAAACCCTGGGCAGTGCGGTGGCGCTGCAGAGGTGCGACAGGGGTGCAGCAGTGGTGCAGGGGTAGAACGTGAGACCCATGTACGGAGGCTGCAGTCCTCGAAGCAGCTGTCACAGGTTCCAGTTCTGGCCCGTTGACCTTTGCTGCATGTCTTCCCCTCTCTCTCCATCCCGTTTCTTGTCGGGCAACTAACACAAAGACGTGAAACCCTGCAGTAGCTATGTCAGGCCAGTGCGTGGCGCTCTAACACTGCATAAACACACCAAAGTGAGAGAAGGACAGGAAGCTGTACTCATGTTGCTCCATCTGATGTAGCTAAGGTCAAGGGTTGGGTTTGCGGCGGGTTTATTGCTGTTTATCCACATGCAAACTCAAGATTTTTCCCTCTGGAACCATTCTTCTAAAAATATCCCAATGAAACCTTTTTCAGACGGCTTCAGAAACCAAATTTTCCTTTTAACTGATCCTTTCTTTGGCCAAATGTGTCAAAATGAAATCAAATTAAACATGAAGTGTGAGATTACGCTGCTGCAATATAAGAAACATTTACTTGTTTTTACCAGGTGTGAAAATAAAAATGTCTTCATACACACCTCAGCTTCTTACATGACCAACCAGATGCATCAAGATGAAGAAATGCGACCGCCTGATGTGGCTCTGTTACACTTATTGCCAACTGGCCAACGTTAACATTGGCCAGTGCTGCTTCAGACCCAGACTTCAAGAAACCACGCTGGTGCTGTTTGTCAAGAACATCTCACACAGGGAGGATACTCCAGGATCTTTCTTTAACTCTGCTGAAAGCCATTCAGTCAGCAGTGAGGAAATTCAGATGTGCAGCTGACTGCACATTTGGAAACACTGACTAAATGCATTGCTTCCTCCTGAGGAGCAAAATCAGATCTTCTGCTGACATTTGACTTACAAACCCAAAAAGAAACACAAAATTGTTCACTAAGGCCCTGATCTTCAATAGGTCTGCATGTAAAAAAAATATGTGCAAACTGGTGCAAACTTTTTAGCATCTTTGCCTTCATTAATATGCAAAACATATGATAATGACCCAGATGTGCAATATATGGGAGGAGGATATGTAATGCAATTGATCAAACCTGAAACGGTTTGCGGGTTCAGTTTCTCCATCTATATTTAGCACGCTTGGAAGGCAGGTGCTAACTGGCTCCCAGAATGTTGTTCCATGTTATTTAACCAACAACACTGAAAGTCAACAGCCAACAGAGACCAGAAAACCATCATGGAGCCAAAAGGAGAAATAATAAAAAATATCCTGTCCTCCCTGTGAGGAAGACTGATTATTTAATTATTTTTCTCCCTCTGTTTCTTTACGGGTCTGTACGAAGCACATTCATGTTGTGTTGAATTATTAGTCATATCTCTTAATTCAAATCACTTCACAGAGAGAAGCTCTTTCACACCCTCTGTCTTTACAGACAGACTGGTTAAATACAGATGTTGTTTAGAGCTGTATTTAGATGTAAGTCTGCCAGTGGCTGTCAGCTTTTCTAGGTTTAATAACTGATGTTTCATGGTTTAAATGGAGCTTTTAGTAATTTAATGTTTTAAAATGTTTTGGCTGTTGTTTTGAAGCATTTTGGGATATATTATTATTACTTATATTATTATAATTGTATTATTATATAATTACCTCCAACTCTACAGCTTCAAACTTCATCTTTCTTTTACAGCTGCTCTGCTCTCAAACATTCTCTACAGTGACGTTCAACTCCAAAGCAGCTGCTGAAATCAACTGCCGTCATGACTAGGAGGAAGCACCAGTTTTCTTGTTCTGCTTATATTGAGCTGGCAGACAGCTGGTCCTTGATTTACAGGAGTGGACCATCACACATCAGGTCCATAGAAGACACAAGGCCTCCAACAGGCAGGTAGGAGGACACCCACAGATCAGCGTTCATCAAGAACCTTGGATGTGTCCAGAGCCTAACAAATAGCTCCAGCGAAGCTTCATCTTTCAGATCCTGCAGGTTAGGTCCCACTTTAAGCCCATCCTGCATCAGTTCACCGCAGCTGGAGTTAAAAAGAACAACATGCCATTTTTCTTTAACATCTGCTCCAACACCTTCCAGCTGTTTGAACATCCTCGCACTGCATGTCTCTGACATACAGGGATAATCTGCACATAATGCTGAACATGAAGGAAGAGCCAACATTTGTCTGGACAACAGGTCCATAGGCTCATATCAGCTCATTTGTTCATCTTGTCCCCAACAACAGGAAGCCACTGGAGCATCACCTGACCCAACATGCTCTGAACTACCTTCACCAAATATTAGTAGCATATTTCAGCACATAATCGACTGACGAGACATCTTTCTAATGTGCTGACTGGTAGTAATAAACAGTTGGACTGTTTGCCAACAAGGCAACATTTCCTGTTTATCCAGAAATTTTGCATTTATTTTTATTCCTCAGGGAGGTCAGCAAAGAGCAACACATATTTAGGAGCCAAACAGATATGTTTATTGGTGCAGAAATCTAGAAATTAGGTCTGTAAATAATATGGCCAACAACAGCATTAAAAGACTCACTGAAACCTTGCATATGATTTATATCCCTCTCTATTATTCTATTAGTTCTGTGTGACCTGCAATGTATGGGAGAACTGTTCATTTGATGCATATATAGAACAGACTGGATGCTCACACTAAATCACCCATCAACTGCAGATCAGCATCTCCAATAAACATCTGCTCGACTGCAGAGATGCCAATACTCACGTCTAGGGATGCCACACCTGACCTGGGTTCTGATTTTTGTCTGTGAGCAGAAACAACACAAAGTTCATCTCTGATCTCTGCTGGGTTTGATTTAGACAGACAACAGGTGGATGTCAGTGTAAGGACGTGTGGGTGTGTTAGACCTGTTAAAGATCCAGTTCAGTTCTGGAAGACTCCATATTGCTCTCATGGAGCCGAAGCTGTTTGACTGCTGCTCATGAAATGAATGCTGAGGAGAAAACATGAGCAGATCTGTGTAGCCCATGGCCAGCGTGGGCTGATTAATCCCACACCTTGGAAAGTTTCCTCAAGAGCAGCGTTTAAACAGCGCTGCAGCAAATACGCACAGAATACAAGGTCGTCAGTGGGAGACAAGAGCTGCGAAGAAGTCATCTTACCTGAAGGAGGTGTTCAGTATTTCTGCTTTAAGAAGAACCAATCAGGAACGGCTGTGAAGTGGTGAATGGATGCAACCTGCAGACAGAGAGATGTTCTGGTCAGTGACCCTCTTACAAAAGAATCAGAAGAACTTGTAGTGATGACAAACACAATTTGCAGATGATTAAAAGCTCATGGGGGTTCGGTCCAACATCTACATCCTCCAGACACCCGAACAGTACCAGAGTTCATTTTGGAACAGCCATCAATTAGGTCCATTAACTCACAGCTGATATGATTCAGTCACACATTTAACACCTGGAGTCAGTGGACAGAATAAAGCTTAGAATCAAACATCTCTGAAAGCCTTTCTCACAGTTTTTCAGATGTTTTTCAGCAACACATCATATAAAATGTATTTATGATGCAAGATGCCTAAATAATGTACCCTCAAACAAAACATAATGTCATAAACTCAGTTTTAACCACGTTCCTCCACGTGCAAAGATCCTGGGTTTGAATCCCAGCTGGGGGTCTCTCTGCGTTGTGTTTGCAGGTTCTATCCATGCATGGGAGAGTTACTGCAGTCCAAACCATGAAGATGTCAATGAATTACTAGAACATATCAACAGGAGGCAGTAGAGGCTGTTAGTTAAACACAACAATTAAAAACCTTTAGGAAGAGACCAAACAAATAAAAGTCACACAGGAAATGATGTCAACAGGAAGTCCTGGTGGAAGTATTGACAGTGAGGCCAGATGGGACTAGCCACTCTCGACCCACCCCAGGATGACTGAAGCTGCAGCAGGAAGTTTATTTTGCTCTGTTATTTCCATCAATCTTTTTTACTCCACAACTCAGGCTGCAACGACTAGCAGCTGTTACTGGTGACGCTGGTGATCTCATCAGTGTTGTTTTATACCTGCAGTACACTACAGGAAGCTGTGGGGGCAGTATCATCTCTACTGTCTGCTCTGCTGCAGTATAAACATTAAATGTCTCATTGAGGTAAACATAATGGGAGCATCTCTGCATGGGTCTTGGAGGGGTGGAGGACAGCTACACACCTCCAGTATGACTTATTATAATATAAATGAGACATGATTCACACGGCAACACTGTCTCCTCTAAAACCGCTCTAAGGTTAAACTTATAAACTCACAAGCTTCACAAAGAGTCTGTAAACAAACTCAAAGGCAGTTTGATTTGATTTAGTATTAAAAACTAATTTCATCCATTTTTCTGCTGTAATCATAGCAGCGTGCAGGAAATATGATGAAAAATTTCACAATTGAGACTGCACTGATTTTAATCTAAAGTGATGTTAAACATGGAGCAGTTCAGGTTGTGCTGCGACAGCAAGGCACCTCCTGGATATCATCAGAGACCAAGTTCAGTCCTGACCAGAACGGTACACACAGAAACACAGTGAGAAACTTGTTCAGGGCACACAGATGGTCTCTGATGGGCAACAGTTTCATTTCTATTTACAAAATTAATGTTTCTACAACAATAATAAAACCCTGAACTATCACATATCCATGATTTTTAGATAATTATACTAAAATAATGAACTAATCTGAAGTCTTTGTCCTTAGCAACGGATCGAAGAGCAGAGAGGTGGAGAGTTCAATCCTGCCTGCTCTAATTCAGGTCTACGTTTCCATTCCTGACAAACATCTGAAACAAATTCTAGATCTCAAAGATCTACCAAATCTAGGCCAAATGTCTATGAACCATTCTGATGTTTATTTGGGTTGTTGGGACCTACAGCCATGGATTTCAACATTCAACATTAAAACTCTGGTACGAACTCTTCTGGAACTTTTCAAAATAAAGTGCATTAACCTTCTTCTGGCACAGCCAGGAAACAGGATAACTGTGGACTTCCTGTGATGCCACTGCCCAAATAAAAGCACAGCTGTTGCTACATCCACCCTCTTCCACACGGCCTTCCAGAGGGACCAGATAGGGGAGGAAAGCGCGCTGATGTCTTTTGCTAGCAAAAACACATAAATTCAACTGGATCCAAGGAAGCCATACAATCATCGATCATATGCAAAGTTAAGTAGAATGAAATACTGTCTGTGTATCCGGTATTTTCATTCATGAACGGGGATAATTAAGGTACAAGCATTGCTGACTGTCTCTCCGAAGCCCCGCAGACGCAA